>JARBWK010000012.1:74883569-74937805 GCA_030556195.1 Anolis apletophallus | reverse complement strand
AGGAACTGTGGTCCCACGGGACTGGAGAGTAAATTGGTCCTCTTAAAGGTGTTCCAGACATGTGTGTAGGAAAACTCCATGCGATGAGTTTCCTACAAGAAAAGAAATTCTGGAATAAAGCGGGTTTGGTACTTTTCCGTGCAAAAAGTACAGTCAGAGAGTGATGCTACATGCGTGTTTAGCTTTGAAATGCGGGTTCCTGTGCCAAGAATCAGACAGGCACTTGCAATATGAGAATAACACTGTGATTGAAGCATTCTAATACACCCTGTGCCTGACTTGAGATAACATAGGCTAGATGGGTGAAAGCAGTACAGATTGTGCTATGGGAGAACTTAATGCGAATAGAGAAAGCACTGCGCATGACAGAGAGTCTGACCCCCTCCGTTGCTGGCACGGAGCCTGGAAGTCAATGTTTCAAAATTAGGGAACATTAGAGACTCAGGATTGATAGCTGTACTGTGAGAAAGAACTAACTTATAAATGACTATTGTTCTCATTCATAGGTGTGACTTAAAGATGTGATGCTAATGATGCTAATGAAAATGCACTGTTTATTGGATTAATGAAATGTCATGAAAGCAACAGTAATCACCAGCCAATTATGATTGTTTTTATCCATGAAGAAGGGGTGGGCTTAACTGAAATGACTCCATTGGGGTATAAATGTCTTTGTATGAAAAGTGACAGGGTCTTTTGCCCCTGATTGCAGCGTGTTCTGCTGGCAAGAGCCCACCAGCTGGTGCCAGAAATAAATCCTTTTGATTTTCACCTATCTCACAGTTGCCGTGCGTTCTTCCTCATCCTTGTGCCCGCACGTTCAGGTAGCTTGGTAAAGTTAACTTGGTACTTGGAGTTCCATAACTCCTTAATTTGGCTGCTTCACTTGTACATCTTTGACTTGCACTTGGAACAAATAACATATAGTAGCAATGCCACTCATGACCTCTTGTAAACTTGAAACATCTCATTGGAATCCTGAATGACATAGAGGCAAGTGGGTTATTCAAAATCATAAATAGTGTAGGAAATAGAAAGAATATTATTAATTTTTAAAATTCCAGATGAAAAAGGGATTTCTACATATCAGTAAATACTGACAAGGAAGTACTGACAAGGAAGTACAAGGCTGTATGAACTTCTACACAGAACAGGGTGTTTTCTGCACACATGGAACATTTTACAGAACAAGCCCCAAATGGCACTTTTAAAAAACTGTCCCGTTTTAAAGCATTTTCAAGCAGAAGGTGAACATGGAGTCAAATTATTTGTTTCTTCCTATTAGAACAAAGTTTGTAAAGATCTACAACCTGAAAATAGAGCATAATGAATAAGTAATCAAATTTGCTGGATGTATTTAATCCTCAAGTTAGCTCCCCTACCACCAACCACATGCCAATATTTCCAAATTATTTTCACATTCAGAGAAAACAATAGCTGTCAGAGTATTTCTTGTTCCACACTCACGTTCCAGATTTTTCTCCAAAGGAGAGAATTTCATGAAAATCTGTAAAATGTATACACTGTAGTCTTTTTTTCCACTGGAAACTGGTAGCTTCCATATAACTGGTGAATTTGCTCTGGATATGTATTGATTTATTATTTATTTATTTACCTCTTTTATATCCCGCCTTTCTCTGCTCCGAGGGGACCTCAAGGCGGCTTACAGATCGCACCTCCAGAGTGCCTTAAAACATACAATGCCAACTTAAAAATAAACTGAATTAAAATTAATACATAAAAACATAATTAAAATATATTCCAATGTAATTATGACATCCAGAGACAGGGTCTAAGGCCATTCTGTAGTCAAATTGTACATTTTCAACATTAAAATTACTGTACTGCTCTATTTTTCAAAAGCCTGTTCCCAGAGCCAGGATTTTACACTCCTTCCAAATGCTAGGAGGGAGGGGGCTGCCCTGATATCACTGGGGAGGGAGTTCCACAACCGAGGGGCCACCACTGAGAAGGCCCTGTCTCTCGTCCCCACCAGTTGCACTTTAGAAGAAGTTGGGACCGAGAGCAGAGCCTCCCCAGAAGATCTTTATCTCTGAGTTGGTTCATAAGGGGAGATATGTTCAGACAGGTAGGCTGGGCTAAAGCCAACGCTTTGAATTGTGCTCGGTAGCAAACTGGCAGCCAGTGGAGCTGACACAACAGGGGGATGGAAGGCTCCCTGTACACTACTCCGGTGAGCAATCTGGTGTAGGAGCAACACAAGGTGTAGAATAGCACTAATTAAACAAGTTCAGATCCTTTCAAATCCAACCTGAAACATTGTATATAATGTTTCAATTGGTCTTTATTTCATTTGTCATACAATAATTGTTGTCGCTAATGCCTTTGAAATATTATTTTATCCCCATTTGATTGATACATTGAAACTTGACCTCATCCCATTCACAAACAAATGCAGTCAAATGATATCAGAGCCATTCCATGTTTTGCTGCTTCAAGTGGAACATCTCTATCTCACCCCAAGTCAAAGGGCATGGTTCTCCAAATTAGCCAAATTATTTTGGCACACAAAGCACAAAAAACCCCACAGAATATTTCTTTTTACTTCTGGAAGGAAAATAAACTCCATATACAACCATATCAAAGTAAATAATTGAAAATGTGTATCCATAAGAATTGTGTGATTTAAATTCATAAGAGTCTGCAACAGATTTGGTAATGTAAGCTTCAAGTCTGTTCTTGGCCACTGCTGCATGTAACACTCCAAGCTTTATTTGGCATGGAGCAGGAAAAAAAATCTGGCTTCTTTTTTGGTAAATGGCTGGCCTTGAGAAAGGACAGATTTGTTTTCTTAACTTTGACTTGCATGTATCCCTTTTGGCAGAGGCAATATATTTATCATGAGTTAAATGAGGAGAGAAAGAGGTGATGCTGTGATGTTTTAGTCCATCCAACTGGGTATTCATAACATTCAGCAATGTTTTCAATATTCCTGCCAACATTCATGTAGGGCAACTGAGGCACATAAACCCCATTCACAGCTTCAATTTGGAAAAAGATAGCCAATTGTTTCTAGTTTTGAAAAAAAGAGAGTTTTCATCATAGACCGTATTACCAAATACCAAGGCACTTGTGGTTTGAGTGGTGAAACCAGCTCACAGGAGTAAGACCACAAAAGTAGAAATAATACATCTTCATCTTATCTAAGACATTGAACTAGAACTGCAATCTACAACCTAATCCTCAACCATTTTCCAGAAATTCGGTGAAGATTTTCCTGGAACCAATTGACCATGGGTTGGAGTAATACAACATAATGCCCATAATTTTAAACAGGATTTTTAATGGAAAAAAAGAAAGAATTCAGGACTCACATTTTATTGGAAACCACAACTTAATCATAGAGTGCAGAACCTGGATTTGTTTCATTTCTTGGTAACAGAGTTTGAAAGTATGACATTACAAATAACATATTACTTGTAAGTATTTCATTATTTGCACTCTTTGATGCATCACAATTGTGGTAGGGTATAACTTTTACCATGCAACGGTTTTCATTACTTTGATATACCAAAAAACTCAATTGGTTTGGGGATAACACCACTACCTAGGGAATTTTTGGCCCACTGACCTATAGAATTGTAGTGCTCTTTAAAGTAAGTAAATTGACTGTTCTAGTTCCTTGTGGAAACCAGTATGTAGAACACTATGTTTGGAAAATTTAATATACCGTACATACTCATGGATAAGTCAACCTCATATATATGTTGAGGTCAGGTCTGTGGGCTAAAATTATAGATTTTTATATGACATATGGATAAGTCAACCCCTAGCCACATCCCCCATTTTCCCACTTGGGCATTCAAAAAGGACAGAGGGTGCTTTCACACATCACTTAAATGCACACCGAAGCAAACCCGAAGCCCACCAAAACTTACCCCGATGCTATTATTGCCCTCCTCAGACCCTCCTGGTGCAAAGAAATGATGCACCAAGATAGCTGTATGGATCGGGCCTTGTTAAAATCTTTTAAATGTTTATTTGATACATCCCAACAATTAACAAACGTTTTGCCATACAGGACTTATTTCGGTATACATTATTCCAAAAGTTAACATTCCTTAAATGACACTTTATACACTGCTTAGATATGTATCACCCATCACCCCTGCCCTCGCCCCCATTCCCCCCACCATTCTGGAACAGCATCTAAATGATGTAATTGCATCAGTTTAACCGTGTGGAAAGCCTGGTTCAAAATCTGTCATCCCAGTCTATTTTGTCGATTAGAACAGACAATTTCCTTCACCAGTTTTGTTCTTTATGACTACAGTGCTCCCTCGCTACTTCACAGTTCACTTATTGCGGACTCGATGTTTTGCAGATTTCAAAAAATATTAATTTAAAATATATATCATGGTATTTTTGCTGTTTTGTGGGGTTTTGCCGCTGCTGCTCTCCAAAGTGCTTTCTCTCCTCAGTCCTCCCTCCCTCCAGCCTTGAAGGGCCTTTCCTTCACTTTATTTTAAGTTTATATAAACTTAAAATAGTGTATAGCTATTAAAATAGTGTATAAATATTAAAATAAATAGAGCATCCCTACATCGCGGTTTTTCACTTATTGCAGGAGGTCCTGGAACCTTACAATAAGTGAGAGAATACTGTATTTATGTACTTGTTTTTCCTTTGGTTGATGAAATCATTGATTATATATTCCGATAGATAAGCCCATCAAGTTTCTAAATCCCATCTTGTATTGTCTCTCTATCCTCAGGCTATTGCAGCCTATATTGCGGCTGTCAGATATTTTAGGTCATATATTTTATATAATACCAGCTCTTTGGCTTAAAAAAGGAGATGAGCACAACCCCCCAGAGTCGGGCACAACTAGACTTAATGTCAAAAGGAAAACTTTACCTTTACCTAGCACCTTTATCCTGGCTTTTACCTTACCGACCCAGAGCTCTTTCACACTGTATAATTGTAACATTGTGATCCCACTTTAATTGCCATGGCTGTCTCCTATGGAGTTCTTTCCCTGGTAATAAAAAAGCTGGATTTTTATTCTTCGTTTTTGCATTTTCTAATATTTCTTTGGCCCAAATGCATTTAAGAAAAAACAAAATACCACGTCCCAAATCCTATACAAACAACACTCTGTGGAACACACAATGGCAGACTTCTCATTAATTACAATATCATAAGCTCTATTTATGACATCACCATCATAGACCAATGTTAGACCTTTAAAAAAACAGAAAGGAAACTAACATTCAATTTATATTCATGGTTTTTAAAATGTTTAAAATGGCTAAAAAATTATTTTGCCAAATATTTTAAATGGTTTTTTAAAAAGTGGAACCATGATGAAGGAACTTAGTAGTTTCTTACTGATTTACTTCTACCCCTGTATATTTTCTGCTCCCACCAAGCACAGTTTGTTATCCTTTTCTACCACAACTTTCAATTAATTTAATATTGACAAAATGAATGAACACAGCATAATAGCAACATTTTGAAGGTTGCAACCCGTATCATTAAAAGGCAGTGACACAGAAAGCTCTCTCTATAATTCAGTGAAAGGTTTATGATTAACTTGTTTTATGTTATTTTGTGGAAAGGTCACTTTTCCCCTCAAAAAAAGTACTGGCAAGGTTTTATAATACATATAAATGAGTTTATTGCCATTTTAGAAGGTCTCTGCTACCCTTATTAATTAGCACAGGTCACAATGAACTATGGTGAACACTCAAGCATAGAGCCTTTGACTCCAACCACATGTATACTTTCCATTTCTTCAGTGTTGGTTTTAGGCAGCAGATTTCCTTAGACTGTTTTCATAAGGACTAAGGATGAAATTCCATGCTCCATTTTCACCTGTTTTTAGTTCCAGAACCTATGGCATAATCCACCTGCTGCAAGGAACCAGCTAAGGTATAAAATTGTTCCAATACCATACTGTAAATTGGTGAAAGTTTTACAAGTTCACTCTTTTATAAAAGGAAGGCTTGTTTGATAATGTCATAATTTTCCAAAGGAAACAGAGTAAATCTTAAACCAGCTAACTTTACAGTACAGTGAGCATATAATGTTAATGGAAAACACAACATGGGACCCATAGCAGCCTTCACTATTTTTTTTTAATAAAAAAAGCTTTCGCTCACATGTGTCAAATTCAAGGCCTGCAGTCCAAATCTGGCCCACCATGTCTTTTTATGTTGCCCTCCAGATGCTGGACTACAACTTCTGTATTCTTCATCATTAGACGTCATAACTAGAACTGATGGGAGTTGGCCTACAGCAGTGCTTCCCAACCTTTTTTTGACCAGGAACCACTTGACAAGAGACCGCTTTGACCAGGGACCACTCTCCAACATTAGTACCAAAAGGGTTAACAAATAAGTTTTTGGTCACTTTAGATTTGGTTTAGTTCTTTGGGGTGTTGATTCAGAAAATTGCATTGGATAGACCAGGGCTGTCCAACTGCCGGCCCTGCAGGTGTTTTGGACTTCAACTCCCAGAAATCCTAGCCAGTTTACCAGCTGTTAGGATTTCTGGGAGAAAACACCTATATGTGATAGACCAGCTTTAGTCTCTGATACAGAATATATGTGATCCAGTAGTCACTCCTGCTTGCCCACAGAAAAGCATATTTAATAAGCCTTGTCACTATAAGAGGTTTTCGCAGGACTAGTCACTTTCATTGCAATGGTGTAGTAACGGTGAGGCCGCAGACCATATTTTAGTTCTTGTGGACCACTTGTCATCCACGGACCACAGGTTGGGAACTGCTAGCCTACACGAACACCCAGAAAGCTGCAGTTTGTTCTGTTTCATCAGAATAGTGGGATTTGGATTTATCTACAAGACTTGTGGATATGTCTAACTTTAAAATATCCTTTAACCTTTCTCCAACTCCAGAGCCATAAGTGCTATTGAGTTGCAATTTCCATTATACCCAGTCAGCATGGTGGATAATTAAATGCAATGGTAGTTGTCTGGGAGTGAGGGCCCACATTGGGTAAAAACTAGAGTGCAGTGACCACTCTAAAGGGTTAAACCCTTGTGCCAGCAGGACTGAAGACCAACAGGTCAGAGGTTCAAATCTGGGAAGAGCGGGGATGAGCTCCCTCTGTCAACTCCAGCTTCTCTCATGTAGGGACATGAGAGAAGCCTCTCACAAGATGGTAAAACATCAAAACATCCGGGTGTCACCTGGGCAACATCCTTGCAATTCTCAGGTCTGTCCCTTCTCGTCTTCAGGTTGCTCCTGACATCCACACACACAAACTATGTAAAAAAAGTTGGCCCTCTCTATCCATAAATTCAACAACCCTTTGAATGCAATTGTAAGGCTGCTGTGACTCTCAATCAAAATGGGTTTGACACCCTTGCTTTAGGTAAAATTTTATTTTAAAAAAAGTTTAAAACAATTAGAAGGCATATGGTTAAAATTGTCAATTAAAGCATAATTGAAAAGATACATGATAAATACCTAGTACATCGTTTTAAACATGGTTTTTCTATGTGATTAAAATCAAGATCTGTAATTTTCCCTTCTTGTAGAAGGACAGCAAAGAGGGAGCTAACTGGTTCTACTACTGGAAGGAATTCTCACAATCTGGGATCAACCACTGAGAAGGCTCCTTTGTATCCTCACCAAATCTGCCTATTATGTTGCTGGATCTAAGATGAAGTTCACCCCGCAAAACTCAGGCCAGGTTGTATAAAATGATATGGCCTTTCATACAGTTTGGATTAAGCTATGTAGGCTTTAAAGGTCACAATCGGCACATTGAATTCTTTCCAGAAATTGACAGTGAAGGAGAATTATATAATGCCTGTAACCACCCTTGCTCAGCAACCTGGCCACAGCATTTTGGATCTGCTGAATTTTCTGAACAGTTTCCAAAGTATACACCATGTAGAGTGCATTAAAACAATCTAAACAGCTAATCAAGGCATATATCACAATCACTACATACAACCTTTCAGTGAAGCTTGCCTTTGTTTTCCCCTACAGCTGAAAAAGTATGACTTTTTCCTGTCTCCAAATGGATGTTTATGTTCAAGCAGAGATTCAAGGCTTAGTCTCCCAGAGTCCTAGTACAATATGCAAATGGACATCATCATGTGCAAAATGCACAGGGCACTCAATCATGCATGTAACACAGCCATAGGCATGATTACTAGAATCTGTTTTCCTTCGGTACCTTTGGTACCTTCAGGAGCATGTAACAGTAAGGGCCTTCCTGGTATGAAAACCGCCCAACACAAAAGCGAGAGCCGATCTTGGCTCCTCCTCTGCTTTTCAGCATCAAAGTTTAATCTTTTTTATTAATCCCAGAAAACAAAAATAATACCCTAATTTTCTGAAAACTACTACCAGCTACCTCTCCTCTACGGTAGAGAGTAGAAACAGCTGTAAGGAAGCATTAAACTCAAAGTTAAAAGGAGATTGAAGCGTGCCAGGAAAAAAAAGAGGGACTTTTAAAGGAAGCCCAGAAAGGATAGCTCCAAGAGGCCATTGCTCTTCCTTACCTGGAAGTGGAGATTGTGGAAGCCTCCTTAAAATGCCTTGGAAAGAGTGTGTTGCATGGTGCAGGAATAGGAGAGAAAGCACGTGTGCCACTGCTTGCAGCACCTCTCCTCTAGAGCAGAACAGCTTTAAACCTCCTTTAAATGCCTTGGAAAGAGGACATAATGTGGTGCAGGCCTGGGCGAGAAAGTGTGTGTGCCAGTGCCTGTAGTGCCTCTCTAGAATAGGAACAAGAAAGAAGCCTCCTTAAAGTGCATGCACCTGCCTGCAGCATCTCTCCTCTAGAGTAGAAACAACTTAAATGCCTAAAATGATGGGAAAGGGAGCCTAGTAAGCCCCCCTCTAATTGGACTGGACAGAAAATGAATCTTTTGGCACCCCAGAGCAAAACCAGGCATCTGCACCACTTGTGATAAATCCACCTCCAGAAACCAAAGGACATGGAAATATTTCTGCAAGTGATAATAAAAGTACATACAATGGCCTTAATACTATGGTTAGCCTTGACTTGAATAAAGGCATTAAATTAGTGGGATTTCCCTACATGTTGATTTTCCATTCAGCAATTGATCCAATGGTTCAATTGCAATTGGGATCAATCAACAAGATTAGAGCTAAAGTGAGATGCCATTTTCAGTATGTCAGTGCATACAAAGGCACATATATAGCCGTCTCCCCTGAAGTTTCAATCAAATGCAAAAATTCAAAAGTGGAAGCAATTCCACAAAGATGGACGGTGAAACCAGTCCATGGAGTTAAGTATTTTTTACAATTGTTAGAACCAGTTGTCCACATTCATAGTCGTAATGATTTACTTAACAGCTACTTAACAGAATTTGTCCTCTTGGCTGCTCATGTATATGGGCCCTCAGGATGGGAAGAGGTCCTATATCCTTCTTCAAGCCAGAAACCATATAAAGCAACTTTGGTTATTTTCTCAATAGAGAGAATGCATTGTAGGTTGTCCTAAATCCGAAGGGCTCCTATGTGTCCATGAATGGCTTTACGACCCTATGTGTGTAGCCTGCTGTCTTTTATATAACATGAGCAATTTCTTTCAGGAGTCTAAGTCCTCTGCGATTTTTCTCATTGGATTGGCATGAAGCTATTTAACCCAGATGTTTCTGCAATTTGTGCACATTAGGAGATTCATGGTGTATTGGCCAAGTGTTAACATTGTGAGCTGTAATGTAAAACATGTTAGGAGTGGAGCCTGGCTGTGAAAATGATTAGAAAGGCTTTTTTCTATTAACTGAATGTCCAGATAGATATCTGTAGGGCCTGCATTTATATTGCTGTGCAGCTTACTTTGTATGAATATGTGCTATTGAATGTTTCTGGGCACGGAGAGACCACACTGTAAAAGGCAGGAGATGGAAAGCACCTTCCTGAGCACCAAGGATGACGTCCCATTGGTTGACCTTACAGCAAACTACAGGTGGATGCCACATGAGCAGGTGAAAAAGGTGCTTGTGAAAAGTTTGATGACAATTTTGTGTGCTGAATATAGTACTTTAAGCAGCAGCGCTAACTTGGGCATCTGGTATACATTTTACCATTTTAATGGTAGTTTTAAGGATATATAAGCAAGTGCCATATCTTACATTTTAAAGATCTAATAAAATTAAAAGATAGGTTAAAAAAACAGGCCAAAATGTTTCTTAAAGCTTTTTGAGTTTCACATTGCCTTTGGAGAACTTCATGCTTTCTTTCTTCAGTTTCAGATGATCTGAAAAACTGGTATCTATTGATATTTACCAATTTGAATTTTGAGACCTTTGCCATGAAAGGAGTAAGTTACAGGCACATTTGGGGATGACATTGGAGAGGGTCTTCCAGCTGAATCTGGCCCTTCTCTATTCTTCTTCAATCAACAATGAAATACCTTTTTCTTTATTTCAATAGATTTTTGGTTATGCTGGAAAGATCTTTTAATGAAGGATACTTCACATTTCTACTCCTTGTTATGTTTTAGATATTTTAAGATTATATTACAAAATTGTAAAGTGTAACAATGAAGAAAATGCAAGCAGAGTCTTGCTTATCCAACATAAATGGGTCGGCAGAAGGTTTGATAAGTGAAAAAGTTGAATAATGAGAGATTAAGGAACAACAAACAAAAATAAAAGACAAATTACGTTATGATTTTACAAAGTAAGCACCAAAACATCATCTTTTACAACAAATCAACAGAAAAAGCAGTTCAATACATGGTAATGTTATGTAGTAATTACTGTATTTATTAATTTAGCACCAAAACATCACAATGTAATGATCAGCTGTGGATCCGGGCGGTAGGCAGACGTTAGGAGAACGTTAGATGAGCCAAGGTTGGATAAGCGAGACTCTACTATAGTTTATTTAATTACTTTTAAATCTCATTTTGCTAGTATATTTTTAGTTGAATTTTATTTCACTCTCCATTTAATCTATGTCTTCTGTGAACAATCATTTGGTTTGTTTGGGGTTTTAGGAATCCATTTATTGTCCATTGACAACAATTGAGCATCCCTCTTATGTATGGTAATGACAGCGAAACCAAATCAATCAATCAAACAAACTGTATTTGTATCCTGCCCCTCTCCTCATGGGGACTCAGGGTGGCTAACAGCATGGAATAATAAAGCAAATGAACAATATAAACAATCAATCATAAATTAAATCATCATAAAATCAATAAAACACAGTTATATAAATGATATTAAAACAGTAAAACAAAGATCTTTCTATATTGCTGCTACAACATAATTTTCACTTTTTACTGGATGTTCATTGATTTTCATTTTTATAGAAGCTCCCAGTGGCTCAATGGGAGGGCAGGACTGCTGACAGGACTGCCACCCAAAAGGTCAGCAGTTCGAATCTGAGGAGTAGGGTGAGCTCTAGTCTCTCAGGACCAGCTTCTCATCCGGGTGTCCCCTTGGCAACGTCACCACAGAAGTGACTTGGAGTTTCTCAAGTTGCTCCTGACATGGGAATTTTGTTTTATTGGCTTTATTTTTTTATTCCACCTTTCTATTGATATATGGACTGAAAGAGGCTCAATATTGCACATTATTTGGATGATCGGAAGGGGTTTGCAATACTAAAAGTTACACAGTATCCAACCAAGGGGGCACGCAGAAGCTGTCTGATTATTGCTCATGAACTAGATTCTATTATGTTGCAGGTAAAAACAATCCTTTAATTCTTATAGGCTTTTACGTGGTCTGAGGAAGAATGTTGAGGAATATGCAGAAAGATAATTCACTTTCTGAATATTCCTCACTTAGATAATTTTACAGTTGAGAAGACTCAATAGAAAGAGAAAGGTCCTTTTCATGCAACCTAAGAGTCTGCAAATGTACATTTCAATCCAGGGTCATTCATGACCATTTCCTCCATTATGTATGATTTTTCATTTCAAACTCTTTTTTTTAACTTTTGCTGTAAAGTGTCCTTTTTATTACAGTTCAATTGGATCCAGATTTAGGCAGGTGCAGCAGGACTGACTGAAATGGGTTTTCCCATTCCTTCCCAATGTCAGTCCCTTCTACACTATACAGTATGTTGAAGATCCAGAGCAGGTTATAGGATGGGAAGTAAAGTGGGCAGAGGCATGTTCCATAAACAGAACTCTGTGCCCTAAAGGTGCTTCCACCCCATTACCATTGCACTTCAACCTACTCCATTCAAGAGATACCTTTGACACCATGTGAAGTATTTTCAAACATCTGGAAGAGCTGCTGTAAGTCTCTTCATCTATTACAGGTTCATCCTACAGAATCCCAGTATTTATAATTTGGTAAGGCAGTAGGACTCTCTAAGAAAGTGTTTCTCAACCTGGTGGTCAGGATCCCTGGGTGGGTCTCAAGGGGGTGACAGAGGGGTCGCCAAAGACCATCAGAAAACACAGTGTTTTCTGTTGGTCATGGGGGTTCTGTGTGGGAAGTTTGGACCAATTCTATCGTCTGTGGGGTTCGGAATGCTCTGTGATTGTAGGTGAACTATAAATCCCAGCAACCAGAACTCTCAAATATCACTGTCTATTTTCCCCCAAACTCCACCAGTATTCATATTTGAGCACATTGAGTATCCGTGCCAAGTTTGGACCAGCTCTATGATTGCTTGAGTCCACAGTGCTCTCTGGATGTAGGTGAACTACAACTCCAAAACTCAAGGTCAATGCCCATCAAACCCTTCTAATATTTTCTATTGCTCATGGGAGTTCTGTGCACCAAGTTTGATTCAATTCCATCATTGGTGGAGTTTAAAATGCTCTTTGATTGTAGGTTAACTATAAATCCCAGCAACTACAGCTCCCAAATGACAAAATCAACCCCACCCCAACCCCACCAGTATTCAAATTTGGGCACATCAGGTATTTGTGCCAAATTTGGTCCATGGAATGAAAATGCTTCCTGCATATCAGATATTTACATTATGATTCATAACAGTAGCAAAATTACTGTTTTGAAGTAGCAACAAAATACTTTTATGTTTGGGGGTCACCACAACATGAGGAACTGTATTAAGGGGTCGCGGCATTAGGAAGGTTGAGAAACACTTCTCTAACAGATAGTCTAATATCTTATTAAACTTATGGGTAATATGCAATTCCTAGTGCACATCGCACTTGCGTCACTGCACTTCACAATGAATGTTTTGAATGCTCTGTTTTATCCTGCTTGCATTCTGCTTTTAATTGTTGGCTTTTGCAGTGTTTTGTATAGATGCTTGTTAGATGTTGTTTTTGTCGGTGTAAATACGTATGACCATTGGTCGGAACATTAATAAATTGATACTAAACTTCACATTTCAGAATTCCATAGAAAGGTGCTATAGCTGTTCTAGTGAAATCGAAGTACTGTTGTGCATATGAAAGAGACCATGTGATAAAGAAGACCATACAAGTCCATTTCCACCAAGCCAGTTATACATGCAGAATTATTCCTCCAATCTAGCATTTTATAAATGTTATGAGTACTATTTTTCCATCTCTCAAGTTAGCAAATATGGATGGGATACCAAATCAACACAGCTAATGAAATACTGCAGACTCAGGGGATTGTTACAAAGCATTTTGTTTTAATACGAACCATTTTTCTGGAAATAGCTTTCCAGTTTAGAACAAACAGGGTACTATTCTTCTTATAGTTTAACTATAGGTTTTATACGCATTTGGACTGCCTTTTTGGAATATTATTTCCAGTCACGGGTTAAGATTGAAATGAGGGGCATGAGGAAATTATGAAATATCAAGCTCTGGCAGGTAGCAAACTTTAGCCTTGGTATGTAATGTCCCAAAGTGAAATCCATTCATTATTCACAACTAATTTAAAACAGGCCATTTTTCTTTGAGTTGACTGCAGTCTGTAGTAACTGTCAGACAAGAGGTGATGACATTTGTAACTGATAAGGAACCAATTTGTCTTTCTAAAATGTAAAAAACAAAAAAAAGACCCCAAATTTATTTCTCAATATATAACGAAATTGCCACCACATTTTGCATCTCACATTACTCCTTCCTTTATTTCGTCCTGTTTAGTTTTGGGTTTGGGCCCACTGTAGCATTAAAGAAAAGACTGGTTTTCATTGGACTTTTGATATCGCAAGGAAGAATATTTTGCTCTCTGAGGTGAGCCTAAATTCCACCCTAATCTCCTTGTATGGCATGGGCACGATGCATCCAAAGCCAGATAAATGATCTTGGCATCTGTGCAGAAACACTCAAAATTACCATTTTGCCATTCCCAACACAGGATTCAAGTGCAACAATAATAACAATTTGCTGTCCATGCATCGCTGCTTAGCAAACACCTCACTCTACCTAATGGAAGGTTGGTCCTAATAGTAAAAGACTTACATAGCCACAACTATTTAAAGTCTGATGTCTTGGTGTGCCAGGGAGATACTTTGCCACAATACCTACTCAATCACAAGTTTCAATGCAGCATTGGGAAACTGGAGGCCTGTACTACCCCAGGTGACTAGTTTTTAATGCTAAACAATTCAGGGAATTGCCACTGTTTAGTCATATTAGTGTGCATAATAATAAATAGTTGACAGTTCTGGAGACAACTGATATATGCTGCTAATTCTAATAGTTACAGCTGGAGCTTGTGGAGAATAAGTCTCCAGGATCAGGAATAGTGGGTTAATAGAGGAGCAGAGAATTTTACTATCTTGAATGGTCACTGCCGAGTAGGCTTGTGCATGGAATCAGATTGGTTGGTTCCCTTTGGCCAATCCAACTTGTTTGGCTTGGCTGGATCGTTGTAACGGTAATGGTTCAGCTGTCACATTTTGTTGTCCATTATGGCAGTGTTTCTCAACCAGTGTGCCGTGGCACACTGGTGTGCATTAAAACACTGGTGTGCCGTGAGCGATCATCAGGTGTGCCACGAGAAAAGCTCTCTGCCCCCCTTCCTTCCCCCCTCCTCCTGCCGAACTCCTGCTGCTTGGGAGAGGAGGAGGAAGGGCTGGGCGGCCGTTTCCCCAGCCAGCCTCCAATCCGCCATGACTCCCGCCCCTCGCTCGCTGAAGCCGCGCGGAGGACCCCCGCCCACTGAAGCCCGTCCACCGCTCATGCTCCTCCTCTGTGGGAGAGCTGAAGCCGGGGGAGGGGGCAGGGCATGCCCCCCCCCCGGCTTCAGCACTCACACAGCTTTGCCAGCCTTGAGGGGGCAGTGCCAAGCCAGCAGTGGCAGAGCCAGCACAATGCTAGCTTGGCACTGCCCCCTCAAGGCTGGCAAACTGAAGCCGGGGAGGGGGCGTGGCATGGCACGGCCTGGCTCCTCCCCCGGCTTCGGCACTCCCAGCAGCTGCTCCCAGCAGGCCACCATCCCCCAGCCATTGTTTACAGTGTTAGAGTGTCATTTTGTGTCATTTTGGTTGGTGGTGTGCCCCCGGTTTTTTTTAATGTTAAAAGTGTGCCGCAGCTCAAAAAAGGTTGGGAAACTGTAGCACAGCAGTTCTCGTTTGTGCCTGGAGGGCAGGGGTCAGGACCCGGGGTCCCATTAGCATTAGGGCCAGCAGTACCAGAACTAGATTCAGAGGATGAACTAGATGACTGGGGCGAAGGGCAGCTTTCCCCTGATGGGCCTCCTTCGCCCACAGAGAGCTTGGCACTGATTGTAAAGAGCTCAGAAAGATCTCTCGAAATTGAGTGAATGGGCAACAAAGTGGCAAATGCATTTTAACCTAAACAAGTGTAAAGTCATGCACATCGGGGCTAAGAACCCCAACTACACCTACCAATTGATGGGGTCAAAGCTTTCCGAGACAAACCAGGAAAGGGATCTTGGGGTTTTGGTGGACAGCTCAATGAAGATGTCAACCCAGTGCGCAGCAGCAGTGAAAAAAGCAAATTCTATGCTTGGCATGATCAGGAAGGGAATCGAAAATAGGTCAGCAAACGTCGTATTACCTCTCTACAAATCTATGGTAAGGCCACATTTGGAGTACTGTGTACAATTCTGGTCTCCGCACCTCAAGAAGGATATAACGGAACTGGAAAAGGTACAGAAAAGGGCAACAAGAATGATCCAAGGGATGGAGCGGCTCCCTTATGAAATCAGGTTGCAACGCCTTGATCTTTTCAGCCTTGAAAGACGGCGTTTAAGAGGTGACTTGATCGAAGTGTATAAAATCATGCATGGGATAGAAAAGGTGAATAAAGAAAAATTATTTTCTTTGTCACAAAACACTAGGACTAGAGGGCACTCCCTGAAGCTCCAAGGTAGGAAAATTAGGACTAATAAAGGGAAATATTTCTTCACCCAGAGGGTCATTGGGTTATGGAACTCACTTCCAGAAGAGGTTGTGACAGCTGTCAGCCTGAACAACCTCAAGGCAGGATTAGACAGATTCATGGATACCAAGTGTATCAGTAGTTACTGAAAAGGACATTCAAGTGCCACCTCGGAGTTGGTTGAGGTAGGCAGGATTTCCCTGGGTACTGGTTGTGGGGGGTCGGGAGCAGGTCAGGGTTTTGCCCTCCCTTCTGCTCGAGATCCCCGTGTACAACTGGTGGGCCACTGTGTGATACAGAATGCTGGACTAGATGGGCTGAGGTCCGATTCAGCATGGCTCTTCTTATGTTCTTATGTTCTTATGGGAAGAAATGTTGTTTGGCCCTAGCGAAGACATAGATAACCAGGTGCAGATGGAAGACAGCGATTCTGGCAGCTACGAGCATCCGGGTGGGAGAGATTCTCAGGAGCTAGTAAGTGAAAACATGGAAGAAAGCGGTTGGGAAACTTCTAGGGAGGAGAGCTCTCAAGGAGATAGAAACACAGCTGCGGAGAGACAAGGTCGAACCTTTGATAGGAGACGGAACATCGAGTCTAGCAGAAGGGAATGGTCCAAGAGCATAGACCGGCCGAGGTCCGTGAGCAGCGATTGGAGACGAAGAAGCCTAGAGCGTCGGGGACCTCGGCCGAGAGATTAAGTATAGGATCCGTGGGAACGAATCCTCAGTGCTCCGGCCACGTCTCATCTGAATAGGCGTGAAGCGGAGTGGGACCACGAAGCTCAGCTAGCCAGGGGTCATCGAGCCTTGCCTTGCCTTGTTCCTGATCCGCCTGGTTGTGCGGAGCCTTGCCCTGGTTCCTGATCCGCATAGTTTTATGCGGAGCCTTGCCAAGCTTTCAGCCTATTTGCCACGTTACCTTGGACATTGTTACTTCAAGCTTTTTGGATTGCTTTTATATTCTATTGGACATTATCTTTTGAACTGTTTTTATATTCAATAAAGTAGTTAGCCTTCAGTCCGTCTCTGTGTGTGTGATTAAGGGGCCGGTCAAGTCCGTGCATCGTGACAGAAACACTGCATTATGGGACCACATGGCAGCTCCTCCTCCCCATTCGGATCCATGTGGCACAGAGAGGCTGCTATGTGCTACACATTTGGGATTTCTCTGTGAGCCCTGCCTGTTAGGCCAACCAGAATAGAAGAATGCAGTGACGTGTCTTACGCAAGCTGGTTCTAAGAAAAGGGTCCCAGGAGGGGTGTTTCCTTAATGCTGTTCTTCAAACCCAGGTTCCCTTGAAAGGAAGATAGGAAAGGGTCCCAGGAAGGATGCTTCCTTAAGCCCTTGCCATAAATCCAGGTTTTCTTGACAAATGGAAGGGAAAGGATCCCAGAGAGGGTGTTATCTTAAATCCTGCTGCTGCTTTTCGAGAAGTTACAGGATAGGGCCATTGGGTGGGGGGATACCTTTTGGGGAATCTTTTAAATGAGATTTTATTTATAAAAAGAAAATAAATTCTAAAAAATCAGGAAATGGCCTGAACACTACAAAACTTGGTGGGCTAACAGTGGTAGATGTGTCCTCCAAGTGTGAACATTTTCATCTCAATAGTCCTAAAATGATGGGGAGTCCATGGAGCCCCCTATTGCCATCATCTAGCTGTATTTCCAGCTGCAGCCCAAAAACAGCTATCTGGCTACCTACCTGTTTTCAGGAGGTGTGCAAAGCAGATACAGGGGTCAACTGTCTGCTGCCAAATATTTTACAACAACTGTTTAGTTAAGTATACCTAACTAAGTAACCTCTCCTGGCCTGGTTGCCAAAACCGGATGGAAACATTCTCCTCCCTATGGAGCCAATGCGCAGTAAATTATGTTGGAGGAAAAGTTCCAATAGTGTCACAGTCATGACTAAGCAGTGATTCTGAATATGGAACAGTTATGGATTAATAAATCTAGGTAATTGTTCCATATTCATGGTCACTACTAGTCACCACTGTCATAACCATAACTGTCATGATTGTAACTAAGTACCTGGTGTAGAATACTGATTATTCTTCTTTGAGAGTTTCTGAATTGCTTAATAAAGTAAATGCATGCTGAAATTATGAAAGATGTTCATGTAGCTAATAAACCTGGTTGTAAAGGGGGGAAATCATATTGTAGATGTTACAAATTGTGGAACTGAAATAATTAAAATGGATGGATTCCCAGATACTAGATAAACAGATTAATATTACATGAATGACAAATAAACATGTTTAAAACATATTTCATTAATCTTGTTCGTGTCATGGCCTTTTAAAAAAAGATTTGTTTTAGACTGAATGTGAGCATTGCCATCCATTCGCCGTATTAAATTAAAAAGGTGAAAAATGACCCAGAATGAACAAACGAACAATATGACAGTAAGAAAAGGCTTGCAAAAGCTGATGGATTCTGCTGGCAAATTTGACCTACAAAATTCTCTATCACTCTCAGAATAAACTGCAATTTTTCTACCTTTGAGAGGCAATTCAGTCTGCTTCTTGTTAGCATTTCTTCTGCAACCAGCCATTCTTTATAGAGAAGCCTAGATTATGTTTTGATGGATTCGCTGTAAATTTAAATTATCACTGGGATAAGTTAAGTTTACAAAACCTCTATTCCATAGTGAGTCCATGACAAACTTGTTACCATTATTGCTTTCCGTTCCATTAGAGAGCTAAGGGAGCTAAGATTATGATATACTACTGATTAGAAGTGGGAATAAATGTCTGAATGCCAGCATCTGACCAATTTATTTCTCCCACATGCACTTACTGACGGAGCAAATGTGATAAAGTAACTTTTTTCTTCAACATATCTATAATGTGTTTTCATAAGTGTCTGAAGATGAAATATATTGCTCTGTGTTAAATATGAACAGGAACAAGTAATATCTAAGTTTCTTCTTTTTACGTATCTTATCACCTGATACAACTGAAGCAGAATAATTCCTGGAACTATGTTCAGGAGAGCAATTCTAGATCAGACCAAAGACATAACTAGTTCAGCATTCTGCTCATACAGCGGCCAGTCATGTGGTTCTTCTGGCTGCTGTATGACATACCCTTCCCCAGCAAATGGCTGTTTTATATGCTTTGTTATGCTATTTGTCGTCAAATTCTCCTGGGCCCCATCTACACAGTGCTGAAAGGTGGACTAGGAAATGGATTAGGCTCAGGCATCCAAACAACACCTCGGGCTAATCCATTTTTAACCCAGTTTTACCTGGGTTAAAAACGTACCTGGGAAAATGTGGACCTTCCCAGGTATTTGGTCTGTGGTGACTGACCCTTGGGATTGCCATGCACAGTCCTGAGGGTTAGGAACTTTAAGGCTCCAAAGCATCTGATGTCATTGTGATGCACCAGGAACTCTCTATAAGCCCCATGCTTGTATGAAAAGTTGTATGTTTACAGGGAGCCGGCGGTGAAACCCCCCAGGCTAATCACAGATTGGCCCAAGAGGGTAACACATACAAAGCCTGCCCAAAAGACAGGATTTGTGCTGGCCATTTGGGCTCCATATGCATATGACACTGAGATTTAAAATGCTGATGTCATTCACATATGGGCCCGTATGGAAGCAGCCTTGACTTATGATAACGCTAAAAAGAATTACAGAATTCCGAGAATCTTGATTGTCAATTGCCCTCTTCTGATTTTGCAAGTTAAAAGTTATGACTTCCTTGAAGCAACTTTGTTTTAAATTTATTTTCCCCACCACTTTTATAAGAATTTACCATCATTTACAAATATATCCACAACGGAGATGGGAAAAACTTTGTCAAATGTGTTATCATTTCTCCAAGTCAACTCCATGAAAGAGTTGGCAAGATTTATTCAGAGTAGGTTTGCCATTTCCTCCTTTTAAAGTCTGAGGAAAGCAGCATCCAAGGTCACGCAGTTTCCACAGCTGAGCATTGAATTCTGGGTTTCTAGAGTCCTAGTCCAACACTACTACATCACAGTGACTGTCCAAATGAGAAATTGGCAGCAGCTTTCCTTATGCCTGATATGGATATTGCAATTATTTGGGAGGAAACAAACATGCAACATGGAAGCCATGGTATGAAAGCATTCTCAGGTCTAACTTTAAGTCTCTTGCCTCTGGTCCGCCAGTCAAGTTACTCAGACTCTGGGTGCTGGGCAGGGCTTCAGTGGTGGTATTGTACTGGCAAGAGAAAAGAGGCAAAAAGAGATGGCTTTCCCTGAAGCTCAGAGACCCCCATCCTAACTGTAATGCATAGATAAATAAAACATTTGATAAAATATCTATCTATATTGTTCGACTATGACAGCTACTAGCCCTAGTAAAATGAACATAGTAGTAGCCACAACCTATACATACATTTTAACAGACAGAAGAAAAGCCATTCATGTTGCACAGATACCATTTGTTCTATTGGTAGCTATAGAACTTTAAAAGACATGTCTGCACTAGAACTCTCTTTAATATCATCTCATTTCAGCATTTTTGCTCCACAAATTTGTATGCCATCTACCACCTTATTATGCTGCTTGGCAGTGGCTCTTGGCTTCTATCTGAATGGGACAATGATTCAGTCTGCATTTTACTTTGAACTTTATAGGAGATAGTTAAGGTGGTGAAGACTAGATACATCACACTAGTAACAACAGTCCACATAGTTAAAGCAATGGTATTCCCCATAGCAACCTATGGATGTGAGAGCTGCACCATAAGGAAGGCCGAGCAAAGGAAGATAGACATTCTTGAACTGTGGTTGCTGGAGGAAAATTCTGAGAGTACCTTGGACCACAAGAAGATCAAATTAGTCCATACTCCAGGAAATAATGCCTGGCTGCTCACTGGAGGGAAAGATATTAGAGGCAAAGATGACGTACTTTGGCCACATAAGGAGAACACAGGAAAGCTTGGAGAAGACAATGATGCTGGGGAAAATGGAAGAAAAAAGGAAGAGGGGCAGACGAAGGACAAGATGGATGGATGGTATCCTTGAAGTGACTGGCTTGACTTTGAAGGACCTTGGATTGGCCAAGGCCAACAGGGAGCTCTGGTGTGGGCTGATCCATGAGGTCACAAAGAGTCGGAAGTGAATGAATGAATAAACAAGATGGTGAACCTATTTTGCAGCTAAGGCACAGCATCTTTGAAAGTTCCTCTAAAGTTTAAACTAAAACCCAGGGTGAGATTAGTATTCCAGTAAGGTGAGACTTACCAGCTACCACGTTATTAACTTTTATCTATTATTTGTATTAATAGGTATCCTTTCTGAACTTTTGTCTTCTAAAATGCTTATTCTGTGGTATTGTACTCATGCCTATATTCATAAAAGTGGGTAGTTCTCACTTATCTTGCATTCTGTACAATTTAGTTGATTTTCCCCCCAAAAGAAGAAGACTTAGAAAGATGCAAAATGAAACCTCTGACAAATTCTGCCCTCAAATTTGATGAATTATCCCTGCTGGGATAAATTTGCTTTTGTAAAACTACTGGCATGTAACATCTGGCTATATAAAATTGTGTGCTTTATTTATGGTAGATTACATTTTTAAATGCTAATGGCATAAAGCCAATCCTATTTCAATAACTAAAAAATCCGGATGCCTGTGGGCATCTGAGGAAATGTAGGCAGGAGGCTGAATGATCAGATCAGTGATACATAATCTCCATGTAGCACTTACTTAAATGAACATACAGCATCATTCAATTCAAGCACAAACAACCCTTGTGGCAGGTCACGCAATGAAGCACATGCCTCTTTTGGAAAGTAACAACTACAAGGCATTTGTTTGTATGTGCGGTTTGCCTTCAGTAGCACCACGTTTAGTCTAAGGCCCTTTTTTTTTTCTTTATGGTTTCTACTTTCTGGAGTTTAACTGCCATTTCCAGCCAACAAGCTAAACAGATTGCCTACATGTTTCTGTACTATATGGGAAAAGTCAGAACAGTGGTTTACTAATGTTCATTGAAAAGCAATTCCGTAAGAATTCTATCAGCTATTTCATTTTATTGTTAAACGTTTAGTGAGCCCAAAAATGTCACAATCATTTGATGACCTTTAAAGGTAGCTGTTTCTAGGTAAAGTAATATAATAGTGAGTTAATGACCTATACAATATCAGGACGAACCCAAGCTTTTGTACATGTGCAGCCCCTCAATGTGATGTATGAGTCAATCAAGATACATTTTGTGAGGCCACTGCATTTCAGAAACTAAAGCTGAAGTGTTGTCGAAGGCCACAGCTACACAGGGAAGCTGATGAAGAAACACAACCTACAAACTATCTACAGTCCCACTACTACCCTCATCACACTAGAGAATGAATCCACTTTAAATCTAGTTGCTGCCTCCTGCAGAATTCTGGGATTTGTAGTTTAGGGAGGAACCTTTAAAAGCCTCACTAAACTACAAACCCCAGAATTCTGCAGGAAGCAGAAACCGGATTTAAAGTTGATTCCTTCTCTAGTGTGATGAATATCCAACAAATGCTATGTTCAGCAAAGGACAAGAAGGAACCTCTCACCTCTGCAGGAGTCTACCGTATACCATTCAGCTGTGGATAAGTCTCCATAGAGACCACCAAACGCAGCATTGCCCAAACATGAATCAAGAAACATGAAAGGCACTGCAGACTAATCCAACCAGAGAAGTCAGCCATAGCAGAGCATTTGATGAACCAACCTGGACACAGCACATTATTTGAGAACACAAATTGCTTGACCACTTTAGCAACTACCATGTCAGACTTCATAGAGAAGCCAGTGAAATCCACAAGCATGTGAAGAATTTCAACAGAAAAGAGGAAACCATGAAAATGAACAAAATATAGCTACCAGTATTTAAAAACTCTAAAATCAGGGCAGTGATTAAAGAACAATATTCAGAAAACAGAGTAATTCCAGACATGAATCAATCAGGGCCAGTTAACACCTCCCAACAAAGGATTCCCCCAGGTAAACAGCCAGCACCCAGTCCTTGAAACTGAAAGGCTAATTAATGCTAATGAAGATGGCCAATTGAAACATTCACACCTGCCTTAAACAGTCAAGAGTTCTTTCTCCCACCCTGAACATTCCACAGATATAAACCCAACTTGCATGGTTTCCAACAGACCTCACAACCTCAGAGGATGTCTGCTATAGATGCAGGTGAAACGTCAGGAGAAGATGCTTATGGAACATGGCCATACACCTCGGAAAATTCACAACAACCCACTAAAGCTGGAGGGTTATTTTACTTGGGATTTAGTTCAAAGTAAGCCAGCAACATTAGAAACACAGATAAGGTCCAGTTGCCCCTTCCAGATGAATCAGAGAGATTCTGATTGAGAAAGACTTTGCTCTACTCAGTACAATTTGACTATATCAATCAGATAAATGTTTGTCCCTTCAGTTTTGATTTTTTTAGATTCACATAAATGTTACATTTTATGGCTTGTTTTTCTTTGCTCCACTGTAGCACATTTGAGATATATATTCTTCCCCGTCCCATTTTTATTTTTTATTCTAAATATATATCTGTGGAATAAGTGACCACATGAGTGTTATATTAAGGGGAAGCAGAGACTTGACCTTATCTAAATTATGTTTCAGGTGGCTATTGACAAATCCCTAATTCATATTTGTCACTACAAGGGAACAGAGTTTAGAAACTCATTTTTTCAGTAATTGTTTCAAAGCTCCTAAAAAGCATTATAATTAACATATTATCTTTTGTATCTCATTGTAGTTTCATGAACTTTAATTTTTGTTGCTGTTTCTGACAACAAACATCTTTGCATGGATAAAGTGACATAAAATTTGAGAAAGCATGGGTTTATTTTAAGGCTCCCTTTAAAGGACCTTACAATTATCTTCATGCTACCTTTGAAATAATTCTATAATACTACTCCTATATACAGAGAGCATCAGATTTTTCTCCTGTTGCATAACTTTTCATTCCAACTTTGTTATGTCTTTGTATAAGTAGGTAACTAGTTCAGGTGACAATATTACATCCATGTTCTCCAAGGAAGTATTTCCCTTTACAGGAAAAGAAAGCTCCATATCCCTGCTGAAAGGGAACAGAAGAAACTAAGAGTAGAAATAGTGAAGATATTTCCAATGTGCATTATTGCATGATGATGATGATATTGCACTAAGTTGGAGATATATTTCTATTTTAACTGTTACTGTCATGCTCCATGAAGACCCTCATTAGTTACCTCTAGTTAAGACCTATTTAGTTAGAGGTATTACTATTTTGTATTCAGTTTTGGGAGGTCAGTCTAGACCAGGAGTGCTCACACTTTTTCAGCATGCAAGCTACTTATAAAACAACCAAGTCAAAATGATCTACCTACCCACTACTCAGAGAGCCATAAAAGCAAAATATTTGGAAATTTCTTTCAGTGAGAGCCATATAATATATTTTAAGACTGAATTCAACTAAATGTAAGTATAATAAGCCCCTGAATTTATTCATAATAATAATAATAATATTCATTCAGCCTCTACTACTACTAATAATAATCGTAACAACAACAACAACAGGTTCCTAGAGTAGCAGGAGACCTCCAAGGGCCATCCAGTCCAACCTCCTTCTGCCATAAGGGAAAAACACAATCAAAGCATTCCTCACAGATGGCCATTCAGCCTCTGATAATAATAATAACAATGGATTCCTAGAATAGGAGGAGACTTCCAAGGGCCATCCAGTCCAACCTCCTTCTGTCAGGGCCCTTCCACACATCCTATTTTACAGTTGACACACACAAACTGATTTCTTAGTACTGGACAAATTGCTGCCAAATTTGCCTGCTATAACCTGCCAACATGCCATCCTGCCACGTCTTGCCACCTGCATTATTGTCGCCTGCTGGGGTTTTATTGTTGGGAGCGGGGTTAAGTGGGTTATATGTGGTTTTATCTGTTTTATTGATGTTTTTATTGATTTTATGCTGTAAACTGCTCTGGGCTCCAGAGAGAGCGGTCTACTAAATTGAATAAATAAATAAATAAATAAATAAAGATACCTACAAGGAGTGACCATCACTAAGAAAATTGATTTTGTCATTTGGGAATTGTAGTTGCTGGAATGTATAGTTAACCTACAATCAAAGAGCATTCTGAACTCCACGAATGATAGAATTGAACCAAATGAGGCACACAGTACTCCTATGACCAACAGAAAACACTAGAAAGGTTTGGTGAGAATTGACCTTGAGTTTGGGAATTGTAGTTCACCTACATCCAGAGAGCACTGTGGACTCAAACAATGATGGATCTGGACCAAACTTGGCATGAATACTCAATATGCCCAACTATGAACACACATGGAGTTTGGGGAAAATAGACCTTGACGTTTGGGAACTGTAGTTCACCTACATCCAGAGAGCACTATGGACTCAAATAATGATGGAGCTGGACCAAACTTGGCATGAATCCTCAATATGTGGGTGGGCCTCTTCCTTATGGGGAGGGGGACATTCCACCCCTTTCTGACCCTCCCTCCGCTCACCTCAGCCTCTCTGCTGGCCTTTCCTCCTCCTAAAATTGCGGCTGCTGGGATGGGGGCGGGGCCCGAGTGACGTCACCCTTCCCTCCTCCCTCCCTCGAGCATGCAGAGCAGCCACGCTCCCAATTGGAGGCTGGCTGGCGTGAGCGAAGGGGAAACAGCCGAAGGAGGCAGCGCCCCAGCCCCTTCTTCTTCGTCGCTGCCACCCGGCCCTTCCTCCCCCCCACCTAAGCAGCAGCAGGAGGAGCAGCACGATATCCCTGCCTGCGAGCCACCATTATGTCCTTCATGATCGACCAGTCGATCGCAATCAACTTATTGGGCACCCCTGGTCTAGACAGCTTCTTTCCATTTGAAGCCTCCATCACCCTTCCCCTTTAAGAATCACCTCAAGGGCAGAGCGCCGGCCAAGGCACTTCTGGTTCTTGGAAGAGTCAGCTTTTTTGTGACTGGAAGGTGAAGAGAGAGGAAACCAGAGAGTCTACAAAATAACATGTCCAGTCAGAGCCATTTGAGCTGTATTCAAGTCCAGTTGGATCTTTATTCAACTCCAGTCAGAGTTAAATATTGAGACCATCTTAGAGACAATTGATCACAATACTAGAAAGAGACAATAAGAAGAAATAAAGATTCAAAAGCCTCACTTTGGCCAAAACCATGCCTACCTCTCCTCATAAAGACTTTGTAGTGAGACTCAAGAGGATAGAAAGTCTAAAATTCTTGTCAGTTAATAAATTCTTGTTTTGATTCAACTATATAGTTTCCAATCTGTTCCCTACACAGCCAGTTCACCTTCCAAGTAGTTAAGATAGTGCAGGAGTAGAACAGTTACAGAATATGGAACATTGGGTATTTTAGTTTTAAAAACTTTTTCACAAATTCCTATTCATTCTAGTATTATTGATTTTAATCAAGGGCATTTGAAAAGAATACATTATGCAATCCAGCAAAGATGATCTTCACTCATTTCTGCTATTTAAATCACTGTTGTTAATCAGGAAGATGATTGTGTCGTATTATGCAAACAGACAATTGCTATAAGCAATGAGATAATGAGAGGACCACTCTGACAGATGAAAATACCATCAAAGATGCATGATTAATATTTAGAGATTAGTGTCAAAAATCAAAAGGTTTTTAATGTAATGACCCAGAATCACTGTTTGAAGCAACCTGGGTCACCTGACCCTTGAAATCTACTTTTCTAAAAACATCTGTTTTATTTCAAATATGAAAATTAATGAACAGATCACATTCACTGCTAAAACCTTCTAAAAGGGATAAATCTATGCAGGGGAAAGTTGTGGTCCACCAGAAATGGTTTCTGGCCCAAAAGTAACATTTCCAAGCTCTGCAGTTCACCAATGTTGCAACTTAATTGTACCAAATTCTGGTTCATTTGGATTGATAGGCACTTCAAACTGAGTCTTGCTGAGACTTTAAACAGATACCACACAATCAGTAATTTCATGCAAGTTTCTTAGACAAATAGCTAACACTTCTCCCAATTTAAACCTTATGCCTGGTGTTTATCACCTTGTGCTATCCATTGACATTTAAACAAGAACAGAACTAGTGTACTGTTAAAACTCACACTCTCAACTGTCCTTATGGAGGTGGCATTTTAGTAAAATTATCACATCTGTATCTAAAAAGAGAACTTTTTCATGACAAGCCTTGTCATCATGAGGTTAGCCCCCTCCACACACAGAGACGCCCAGCAAGAAATGTCTGCTTTTTAGAAATATGAAATTCTGTTTTAATGTTACTGAGTGGAAGTCCCTGTTTAATTGCTGCTGAGCAGTTTTATTTAAACTCTGGGTTATTTTCCTGTTAGTAGGACACAAAGAGATGTCTCTCAAGGGCCGCTGTAGCACAGCGGGTTAAACTGCCAGCTGCAGAAAACTTGCTGACTGGAAGGTTAGCAGTTTGAAGCTGTGGGTCAGGGTGAGCTCCCACAGCTAGCCCTAGCTCTGCCAACCTAGCAGTTCAAAAACATGCAATGTGAGTAGATCAATAGGTACCACCCTGACAGGACGGTAAAATGTGCCCATGCAGCCATGCTAGCAAAACACAAACAGGAGGGTCTATGGACAACAGGCTCCTGCACATGAAAAAATAGAACAAGAGCACCTCCCAATGGCCATAGTTGAGCATCTCCTCCAGACGCCAGAGATGGAAAGGGAAACCTTTGCCTTTGTTTGTATTGTATGTCATTGTTGTTATTGTATAAAAGGCATTGAATGTTTGCCTATATATGTGTGTATTGTAATCCACCCTGAGTCCCTTTGGGGAGATAGAATGGAACATAAATAAAGTGTATTTATTATTATTTTTATTTTTATCTCATACATGTCTTGATGCACTACAGTTTCCCCTTTCTTTTCTAGAGGAAGGGAAAACTGTTTTACCCATATATACATGCTAGCACAGAGCAAAGAAGGTTCAAGGTCTCTTCCCTACAATAATTTATACCAAAACTAAGAACACAGAGATCCAAATTCAGTTGCTAGACCCATTGAATCAGTTGAGTTCACACAAGGCAGTGACTTTAATTCACTAACTGATTTCTACTCTAGATGGCACTAGACCTTAGGCTGTGATCACCTAGAATTAAGATCCATTGCATTCAGTGGGATTTACATTTGAGTAAACAGGTATAGAAGTGCACTAACCTGGAAACATCTAATACATTCATTTCTTCTATTTCTCCCTTTTCACACCAGATATGTGATGCTATATAAAATGTTTCTATTATTCACATGGCATAATACACACAGAGACACACGTATATAAACACACATGTATATACATCCTTCACAGGTGTAGAGACTTGGCTTCTATAAAAGGTAGCCATCACCTTAAAAAGAAGAAGAGGAACGCATATTTCCCAAACCTGGTCAGAGTTTGCATAAATATTATTTGCACCAACTGTTTCTGGTTAATGGAAATCCAGGTTTTATATAAAGTCATTTCAAAATGTTTGGTGCTTGAGTTTTCCTGGATGTTGGGGAAGGATAATTGATGCCTCATGCTCTTTTATTGTCTCCCACATGGCAGAATCAAGCTCTTCAGTGGATCATTGAAGTGTGCTCAGGCATTGTGCCAGAGCATCAGGAAGCAAGGTCATATGTGATGAACACGCAGTGCTTGAAAAAGGAATAGCATGGATCAGGTCTTTGAAAGGGTCTTTCATTCCAGTTCCATCAGATTAAATCCAGAAACTGGATTTTCTGAGTCAAGAAGAAGAGGGAGGGTAGCCAGGCTTCCCAAATATATACAAATCTCTACAACCTTGCAAAGAACGTAAATGAGATTTATGAATATGCATCACTAGATAACATGATTACAGGCTGGTATCATTTCAGCAAGCCTCCCAGCTTCGAAGAAACCAAAGATTAGTGCAAGCACCAGCTCAGCTATTTGATTTCCTGTGATGCACCAATGCCAATGAGATATGTCAGATTCCACTGAACACCTATAGGAGAAAATATATCTTTGGCACCTTAAGCATAAGTACTGCTTTGTAGTATTGTTTTCTGGGAAGTAAATCCTTAGCACATTATTTAGCCTTCACAAACATGTGATTACAAAGCTGGTGTACCAAGAAGACTAAAGAAGGGCAGTGGAAACAGAAAAATACTTTTGTATCAGATGGATAATTTAAAATTGGTTTTTGATTTGTGTTTATGTGCACACATGTGTACTCTTAGGCATTATGCTCTGGAATATTACTGTATTCCATGACTAGGAAGAGGTATATTCAATTTACATTCATGCCACTTCTCTTGTTGTAAGAAATAGCCTTACAAAAGGAGTTCTCAGACCTCACAACCTCTGGGGATGTCTGCTATAGGTGTGGGCAAAAGGTCAGGAGAGAGTGCTTCTAGAGCATGACCATACAGCCCGGAAAACTCACAGCAACTCAGTTCTCAAGACAGATTTTTTTTTTTCATGTCAGAAGTGACTTCTGGTGTGAGAGAATTGACTGTCTGCAAGGACATTGCCCAGGGGATGCCCATCCTGTGGGAGACTTCTCTCATGTCCCCGCATGGGAAGCTGGAGCTGACAGATGGGAGCTCACCCTGTCTCGTGGATTCAAACCACCAACCTTCAGGTCAGCAGTTCAGCTGGCACAAAGGTTTAACCCATTGCGCCACCACGGCTCCTCTCAAGATAGATTGTTTTGACTTTATCACATTGATCAATTTGCAGTTGTTGAAAACTGTTTTTTAAGGACAAATGAAGTCTAATTATCAAGACATCATATGTCATAGCATTTGCAACAATTCCACATGTATAATTGAAAGTATTTCTCCTACTCCAGAGGCTTCAGGATTGGGGTTTCATATTTGGATGCTGAAGAGCCAGTGTAGTGTAGTGATTTGCATGCTGAACCAGGACTCTGGGAGATAGATGTGGCCATATTATTGTTAATAATATTTTAACTGCCTATTTATATTTAATGTTTTCATCAATGTTTTAATTGTGTTCTATTGCTATGTTGTGTGTTGGCATTGAATTGTTGCCAATGTTAGCTACCCTGTTCAGGCCTCATCTACACTGCCATATAATGCAGTTTCATGATGCAGTTTAATTTCCAAAGCTTTTTTAAAAAAAATTGTACAAATTATTTGAATGTTTTGGTTAGCACAGTGGGCTAAACTACCAGCTGCAGTAAATCTTGCTTACCAGAAGGTTGGCAGTTCAAACCACGAGTCGGGATGAGCTCCTGCTGTCAGCCCAAACTTCTGCTTACCTAGCAATTTAAAAAACAGTAATGTGAATAGATCAATAGGTACTGCTTTGGCTGGGAGGTAAAAGGCGCCATGAAAACATGCCAGCAATTCAGTCAGGAAGACATCTATGGACAACAGGCTCCTCAGTGTGGAAAAATGGAACAAATAGCACCTCCCTATGGCAGGAGCCAAGCACAGCCTAGAGATGCTGGAAATAAAAAAGAGCCTTGCATCTGTCTCTGTACTGTCTGTCTGTCTTCGTTGTTAATTGTATAACGGAATTGAATGTTTGCCATATATGTATTCTGTAATCCACTCTAAGTCTGCTCAGGGAGAAAGAGCTGAACAATTCCATCATCATTATCATTATTTGACACTAACCTTCAATACCTAATTTCAAATGTGCTGACTTTAAAAAAAACTATCAGTATCCTTTCTTGATTGACTTTTTAAAAAAAAAAAACCTGTTTCGGAGCTAGGAATATTCTCTCTGTATTAGTAGTATATTATTGCTTTTTGCACTAAGGGAGTTCCTGTATTCCAGTAATAGCAGTTGTCAAATGTATGTCCCTGCGCAGGAGAACTGCACCAAACATTCGCAGCACATCTTGAATCTGCTCAGCATTCATTGTTGAAAAGCTCTGCACACATGGACACAGGATATTTATACAGGTGCAAATTTTACAAATGTGTGGCTTCCACACCCAGAAGGAAATCATTAGGCTGAAGAGTAAAAAGAAGGTTCATTTACCGCATTAACTCCTTGCATGTGCAAGTGTATTTTTTAAAGGAAAGCTTTTTTTAAAAAAAGATAGTGGGCATCATAATCCAAACAAAGTTGAGCATCTTTAAGCTATGCTCTTTCAACAGGAAAGTGAGACACATGCTTAGCTCTGCCCCATTGAAATCAATGCTCCTGCTCTGGGGAAAATGTGTTCAGAGCCTTTAGAATTTTCTACAGTTTTTCTGTTAATGTGAAGTCTGGGAAAGTTTAGTGTTCCAAAAAAATTAGAACTTTCTGTTAAACCAACAGCAATAAATACAACAACAAGGGGGTAAGTCCTATTGTTCGTCTGAGCTGAAGTAGACCCACTGCATCAAGTGGATTTACTTATGTTTTGATTCACTATTTAGGAATTTTTTCAATGGTTCTATTTATTTGGGACTAAGCAACAGGATTCTGGGTAGGAAAAAACCCCTGCTATTTTTTTCTGTAGTGTCTTCTTCCACATCATAAATAAGCAGGTCATGAATGATTTTATTTAAAATATACACTATATTTTTTCTTTCTGTGTGACTAATTAATGTTGCATTATTATATAGCTCAGGGCTGTCCAACTTCTACCAGCCCAAGGGCAGGAATTCCAGTGACTGATCAGGTGGCGGGGCAGGCCGCAGCGGGGGGGGGGTGGTCGCTCGTGGGGGGCGGGGCCCATCGTGGGGGCGATTTCTCCCGGTTCCGCCACCCTGGCTGACATTGTAGGAGGGAGGGCGGCTGGGAGGGCTCCCCGTGGCCCCTCCCTCCCTCCCACAGCGTCAGCCAGGGTGGCAGAAGCGGCGATTTCTCCCGGTTCTGCCGCCCTGACTGACATTGTAGGAGGGAGGGCGAAGCTAAGGAGGGCTCCCCTTGGCCCCTCCCTCCCTCCCACAGCGTCAGCCAGGGTGGCAGAAGCGGTGATTTCTCCCGGTTCTGCCACCCTGGCTGACGTTGTAGGAGGGAGGGCGGAACTAAGGGGGGCTCCCCTTGGCCCCTCCCACAGCATCAGGGCAGCAGAAGCGGCGCGCGCATGTGCACTTTTTGGGGGAATTTTTTTTGGGAATTTTTTTAAAGGGGATTTTTTTTATTGCAGGAGGGTAGGGGGGCGGATCCAAGGGGCTGGCGGGCCATGTACAGCCTGCGGGCCGCCTGTTGGACAGCCCTGATATAGCTGAACTGTTGCAAACTTGGCTAATTTCAGGTTAACCTGTGTTAAGGGTTTTTCATGTTTGCTTAAGCTCTGAAGTGCAAGAGATTGCAGTTGTGAAGTGCTATGTCCTTAACAAAAAGTTTAGTTGGGCAAATTATATCTTCATCACTGCCTTAGTGTTGGATAACTATCAATGGTGCAGTGGAGAAACTGAAAAGCCAGTTTTCTGTGTTCACTGATATGGTGATATATGTAAGATAATAGTAGAACATGATCCATTTGAAGTTTAAACATGTTGGCACAATAGTGGCCTTATAATTCAATTGGCATTTTCTAACAGTGTTATTCTTTTAACACAAATCACACTATGGGTGCATCTGCACTATAGAATTAATGCAGCTCAACACCACTTCACCTGCCATAGCTGAATGCTGTGAAAAGTGAGGCGTCAGCGTGCTTTGGCAAAGATGTCTAAAGACATTAGAAAACAATAATATCCATTATTCCATAGCATAAAGAGCCATGTCAATTAAAGTGGCAATGTTGTCACAACCCCGGGATTCCAAAACAACCCCAACATTCGGGCCAAGGGAATGCTGGGGGAGGTCCCAGTGGTTGAACTTGTAGGTGACCTTTTCCCCAGAAACTCAGTTCATTTAACCTCTGCAGATGATCTCTGCTCTGCACCCACAGTTACACAAGCATGTGCACACACACCAAGGGAGAACACGGGGGAAATTATCCCTCCAAGCAGCAGGCATAATCACCCAACAATACCTCCATGCACCCAGCCATGAGCTAATCCCCAGGCATCCAAAAGGTCATGGAGTTGCCCAATGCCCCGCCCTTGTCTCTTCCTGAGAAGCCATTCAGGATGCCAAATCCCATTGTCACCCATTGTTTCACCAGCTTAGACTCATTGTCCCACCTGGGTTGGCAGGAATACAACTATTATTACCCATAAACCTGAACCTATCCACATTCCTTTCCCCCATGTACCCACCAAAAGTGGGTACAAACTTCAAACTAAGCAATGACTGTTTATTAAATTTCCCACCAGACTCTGAGTCCAAACAGCTGCAGCAGCAGATGTCGCACCTCAACCAATCACCACACAGATCCTAACCTGCACCAACCAGTGCTCAGAGTAGCAAAAGTTTATTGTTTACATAGCTGTCAAACCTCTTTAAATGCCTTTACATGTACCCACTGCCCTTATGTCTGATTTGAGAGCACAGACTCTCCTGACATCCACTTTGTCTAAAGTGAATAAACCTTCATCATGTTTGTGTTTCCCTAAAATCACAATTTAGCGAAGTTGAAATCACATATCAGTGACAAACTGCATTAATTTTGCAGTGCAGATTCATCCTAATTTGATGCTAGCAGAAACTTACTTCTGGATGATCTGGAATCCAATGTACTCTCCAGTTGGGCACAATCTGGTGAAAAAGGAGTTGTACAACTTGTGTCACTAAGGACCACCGGGGTAGGTTGGAAGAAGGTTGGAAGAATGAAGCTTGTAGCAATCCCACAGTACCAGTCCTCTAGATTATTGAATTTTGAATTGAATTATTTCAGTTTCTATACTGCTCCTCCCTGTAGCATATACATTAAAAAGCAATACATTATAACACATGTGTGTTATGTGCTATGACTTGTGCAGGTGGAAAAAAATATGCTACAGTTAAGTCAAATCTAGGCAATGCGTTTGTTTTTGAGAACAGTACAGTATGTTTTAAATCAAACTTTCTGAGATACGTTTAATTTTTTGTGATATTCATTCTTTAAACATTTAAATATGTAGGTGGCCAATTTTATTATTTTGGGGGTTTATGACGTAGTATTTTTATATGTGTGTGTGTCCCAAACTCTGGCAGGTGGTCATGTTAAGACTTTTTAAAATAGTTTAGTTCTGCTTTATATTTCTGTATCAAATGAAATCTAGATGGTTAAAGTAAGAAAAATTATAAGGATTTATTTGTTCTGGAAAGAAAAACAAAAGGTTTATATTTTCAACTGAGACATTTTTGTCCGGGGAGCAAACAGTTCTTGTAGGCAACTGAAACAGTTAACCCTATTTAAATTCAGTTCCATGATATGAGATTAACAGTTGCTTACAGTAACTGATCCAGTTATATCCAGCATTTTGGTGGTATTTGCATGCATGTTAAATGCCATGAAAAACACAGTGTAACCATTTTAGCAATATAAAGCCATTAAATGAAAAAGATTTTTTAAAATAAAGTATTCATGGGCTGGAAGGTGCTCAGACATTTGATCTATTTTTCAGACTTGAAAAATGATGTAATGATATTAGTTTGAAACATATTTTCTCTATATTTACAGTAAGGAAGACAGAGAAGTCTTTGGATCATTACTTGCGAGTAATATTGATTGTGGGGGGAGTCAGAACATGTGCAGTATATAGATATGAAGGCATGGATCTTATGAAATCCCCTCCAGGAAGCTTGTGGAGCCAAAATATCAAGGATTTCTTTTGAAGCCAGGAATGTTCAATAATACCCTTTGTCTGAGGTTTCTAGCTCCAAATGTCTAAGGTTTAAGTGAAGAAGAGAAAAGGATCACACATACTAAAGAATTCCTTTTGCAATGAAAAACAGGACTGCTTGATCTGCTGTCTTTTATCACTTTAAGAGGCTGACAAGAACAATGAAGGCAGCAAATATATTTAAAATTGGTATAACTGTTGAGTATATGACTTGTAATTCCCCTTTGGCAGCACATTGGGTATGTCATCCATCAAAATCTCCATACCACCTGAAATCGATCTGATCTTGTCTGATGTCAGATATCAGTGTGGACTGAACTTGTTTGGAATGAATGGCAGACCATCATGGATACAAGGAATGTCCAAATAAGGCTAGGAACAAGTCTTGCCCTAAATCCAGAAGGTTCATTGCTGTCAGCCACAATTGACAAGGTTGAGTTAGAAGAACTAATGGACTCAGTTCCTATAAGGCAGCCACCTACGTTCTGTCATTTTGATAAAATGTTACCTGACATGAGGAATGGGAATGTCTTGTTTCCCTACATGCGGAGGAACATGGTCTATATCCACTGAGACTTTCTACCTAATTTAGGATTCTCTATTATAGCTCATATAGGCCCCCTCTACACTGCCCTTATATCCCAGGATCTGATCTCACATTATCTGCTTATCCCAGATTGTCTTGCAGCAGAGATTTATATAATCCAGTTTCAAGAAGATAATCTGGGGTCAGATCTTTGGATATAGGCAGTGTAAAAGGGGCCTTAGAAAGCCTTCATGGATGAAGGAACCATGTCACGCAATCCTCAGATCCAATCCACACAGCCATCTTAGTTTTTTTGGGCTCCAGGAGGACACCCACCCCTCCCTCCAAACCCAGAACCACAGGCATGTAGCCGGGGGGGGGGGGGTTGTGGGGTTTCAGTCCCTCCCCCTGAAATTCTCAGGGTAGTCTGAGAGAAGGCCTTACTGGTACATTATTTAAACTGTTATGTTTATTCATATCATGATCTAATCACCATGTTCAATATATCCCATATGCACGGGGGTATTGGGATAATGATACAAAAGGTTTTCTAGGGTAGACCCCCTTTCACTCAGACTCAGCCCCCCCCCTCAGTCCCCCCCCCTTCCCCTGAATCAAAATTCTGGCTACGGCCCTGCTGAACCATAAATTACTCCATAAAAATTAAATAAAACTTACCTGATCACCATGAAATTCTTCCTTGTGCCCTCCTGGTGTGTGGAAATGACATGCCAGGAGACAGAGAACCTGAAGAGATTTCCCCTCCCCCTGTGTCCTGGAATATCATTTGCTCACACCAGGAGAGCACAAGGAGGAATTTAATTTGGGGAGCTCCAGGATGGCTGCATGACCCCCCCCCCACCTTGGAACAATCCAGGTTATTTGGGGGGGGGGGATTTGAGGATTGTCTGGAAGCTTCCTTAGATAATATAATACCTTATTAGGTACAGTGCATGGATCACATGTTACCTTTCAAGAAATCCCAAAGTGCAGTCCCAAAAGCTGTAAAAGACCCCCGACCCCTTCCCCATTAAAACATAATCTCTAATAGATTTGCTTCCCCAATCCCTACAATTCCTAAAACTGCTTTAAGACCTCCAGGTGCCCCCCAAGAATGCAAAGTGAACCCAGAAGTGACACCATGAAAATGGTCCCCATCCCCTCCACAGCAACCCACTCTTCCATCTTCACAGTAACAACCTGAAGTTTCTATGATGCTTCTGGAAGGCAGATGGTCCTTCCTACCATTTTCATTCCCTACTACAGTAATGTTATATAGACTCTGGGAAAGGGTAAGGAATATACAGAAAATGAAATGAGTGTATTTACCTGTGAGATTTTCCTTTTTTAAAAGGCCACTTCTCCTTTTCCATTATCTTAAATATGTTATATTATGCACAATTTTTTAAACTTAGTCCAAATGAAAACTTTTTCCATCTTCCCCTCAATGAAACTTTTGAAAAATGCATATCCTTTGTTGTTTAGCTTCTGGTTTTCTGGTTTTCTATTTATACTACTTATAGCACATGTTTTATTATTAGACATTTAGTACTTCCCTTATACAAGAAACTTTTGCAAGCTTAGCCTGGCTACTGTGAAGTTCAGGGGGGATCAGAAACATTTGCTTTACATTTCTTTGAACTTTCTTTGACTAAAGGATGGGCTGCTAAACAGAAGTTAGGATTCTAGTAAAAATAATGATGAAGGTGGATTAGGGATTTGTTAAAACTGTGTGAAACCAGGTGGCAGCCTTCTGTTGCAACAGAGAACTGCTTTGAACATGCACAGGGCTTGAATCATTTTGGTAGGCTTTCTCAAATATATGTGTCCTGGTTGTGTTATCAATTTCCAGTGGCTAAAACCCTTTTGGAGTCAATTATTGTTGCCTCATTCTGATGCATTACAGAATGAAGCAGTTATGCTATTATTATTATTATCTATCCATTAAAATACAAACGATTATAAATTTTATGTACCTTTTGATTTTGAACCTAAACTGGTGTTCTAACTCAGCCACATTGTATTAAAGTTTAATTCAATAATCCTTAAATTCCAGGATTACTTACTTATTTAGGCAATCCCTCATTGTTCAAGGATGGTGTTCTTCTAAGTGTAGTGTCTTGGCAGTAGGTCCGTAGGTGACTGTGGAGGCCTATTCTTGATTCTCCTGCAGTGAGGTCACTGGATTCCAGGTGGAAGGCAGTCCCGGTCAGGGTTGGCTTGATGCACCTCCCTTTTGGTATGTTCCTTCATCTCCCTTTTGGTATGTTCCTTGAAGAGGCACCCTCCATTCATGCCTCTTCAAATTCTGCAGCACTGCTGGTCACAGCTGACCTCCAGCTAGAGTGCCCAAGGGCCAGGTCTTCCCAGTTCTCCTTGTCTATGCCACAGTTTTTAAGGTTGGCTTTAAGCCCATTTTAAGTCTCTTTTCCTATCCACCAACATTACGTTTCCTGTTCTTGAGTTGGGAGTATAGTAACTGCTTTGGGAGACAGTGATCAGGCATTTGAACAACATGACCAGTCCAGCAGAGTTGATGGCATAGGGGCATCATCACTTCAATGCTTGTGGTCTTTGTGTCTTCCAGCATGCCTGTCTTCCCAAGAGATTTGCAGGATTTTTCAGAGGCATTGTTGATGGAATCGTTCCAGGAGTACAGTGTGACAACATCTGTAGACAGTCCATTTTTTGCAGGCGTATAGCAGGGTTGGAAGGACAATAGCTTTATGAACAAGCACCTTGGTCTCCCTACTGATGTCCCAGTCCTCAAACACTCTCTGATTTGGAAAAATGCTGCACTCGCAGAGCTCAGGCGGTGTTGTAGTTCAGTGTCAGTGTTGTTCTTTTGTGGAGAGATGACTACAAAGGTAGCGGAAATGGTCAATGTTTTCGTATGCTACACCATAATATACTGCATTTCTGGCATTTCTGTATTTCAGCAGCCAATTCCAGGTTTATGAGAGGAGGGAAAGTATTTTCTTATTCACATTTCCACCTCATACATACCTATACTTATATACACCTTGACCACCTTTTCCCTTGGTCATACCCTCAAGTCTTTTATAAGCAGTGCACAAACTAGTCATTCTTTTAATAGTATTTTTGAAGACCTGTCATGATAGTCTGGTATGAAAGGAATCCTATAGCTTCTTGCTTTCTCCTAACAGGACAGATCAAAACCAGAACTTGTCAGAACCCTACTAATAGTTACTTATAACTTGTCAGTGAGATCACTTTCAGCTTTAATCTAAAAACACATACCTTCAACATTGAGGCAAGTTTCTTTTTCAAATTTTACAGATCCCATCCCCCAGTTTCTGACAAAACATCATGGAGCCCATCAAACAATGCAAACAGACTTCTATAGTCATCTGCGATGCTTCATCTGGGAACTGTTTTAGAAGTGTTTAGAAACCAGGGGTGGAGGGCAGGAGATGGGAAGAAATCACCTTCTGTGCTCTTGATTCACGTGAAAATAGGAGAAAGTGGGGGAAAGCATGTGGGATAGGATCTGTCAAATTCGCCCATTTCCATCACTTCAGTGACGTGGAGTAATGGGTGGTTTCTAGGCATGAGAAAAAAGTTATGAAAATGAAAAGAAATCGGAAGGGATTCGTATGTATGGGAATTTCAAGTTTATACGGATCGCAAGGCCAATCCCGGAAGTAGACTTTCTTTTTTGCACTCCCTGGGCCAAAAATTTCGTTAGATTATTAAATATTTCGGATGCCCACCCAACAGGAAAATTTCCCCCTCCAAAATAACTTTGCAGACATAACTCACAGTCAAATCGGGGCCTTTCCATGCTTGAAGCCTAATTAGAGTGAAAGGCCTCCTCCAGGAAGTGAAAAAGGAGCCGGAAACCATAGAGATTTCCAGATCGGGACTCCTAGAGGGGCTGGAGGACTGACGAAAAAAGCAATTTAAACACCCAGGAAGGGGGTTTAGATAGAAGGACAGAGTAGAAGGACATAAGAACTGCTGAGAGAAGGGCAGCAGGAGTGAAAAGAGCACGGAGAGGAGAAGGAAGAGTTCAGAATCAAGAAAAGCCATAACGTTCAAACGGAGGTCCTAGACTGCTATGGTAAAACTGAATGGGAAAAAGCTGGAGTGAGGAGAACTCTACAGATTAGCAAGGCCTGCACCAGAGGTATTTAATAATATTAATAATAATATATTAATGCATTATATCTCCCTGCAAGGAAACCAAGGGAAATGTTGCCCCTTGATTTGCCTGTGCTTAAAACAGTATCAGTCCTGTTTCCCTGCTTTGCCTACTTTAGAACTACTAATGAATTTCATTAGTAATTATGTTACATTTTAGAAATTTTTGGATTTTTTTGTAAGTCTTTCTATTACTAATCAAAAAAAATCCCCCCCCCCATTAGATTTTTGATTCCCTATTTTTGGGTTCGAAACCATGCCTAGTGGTTTCCTACCAAACATTGGCATTTCTCTCCCAGGATCCTGCTTCATGAGCCTGGCATGGTACTTTTAAAAATTAATTTAAATATTAGGAATATTGCAATTTCAAGATATCACCACTTTGTTTTTCCTGTCATTTCCTCCTTTATAGTAATCTTGGCTTTCAAAATTGTGCTACTCCTAGCTTTTAAATATTTTATTTCTCCTTTTTTAACCAGCTTCCGTAAGTTCTAAAGCCTAGTAGGTTTCAGACTTCCATGATTGAGAGTAATGAGATTGGGAGGAAAGGAGAGGAGAGGAGCCCAGAGAAGGGATGTCTCCCTTAAGAATGATGCCTTCTGTCTCCTCTACAGATAGCTGAGCTAGAGACAGGGGAGGCAACCCTGTGTAATGGGGGTAAGTAAATTCTCCATCATCTTTAAAGAGGAAATCCCATGCAAAGAAGATGATTTCCCTTGGTTTATGTATTTACTTACAATATTTATATTCCACCCTTCTCACCCTGAAACACAATTATGGCAGCATTCAAGCTGATTATACAGTGACAAGACAGACAACAGATAGAGGTATATTTAGGCTTTTTCTCATCATTTGGCATCTTTGGAGGCTGTACTCAGTTCGGGCCACAGGAGGGTGCTGTCAATCCATTTCCTTGCCAAGAGCTTTCTTTGTTTGTAAACTTCCTCCTTTTTTTCTGATCAAAAAGCCATGCCTAAAATACCTCCCTGCATTAAAGTGGTTCCTATTTATCCACTCACATTTGCTTTTGAACTGCTAGGCAGGCAGAAGCTGGGCTAAAGGTCAGGCACTTACCCTGACCTGGGCTTTGAACTGTCAACCTTCCAGTTGGCAAGATTTATTGCAGCTTGGTGATTAACCTGCTGTGCCAAAGCCCGGCTCTATTTTCCTCAGCTCTGCCTGATGAAGTCCTGAAAGGATTCCAATCAAGATACTAAGCACATTGCAGTAGACAGTTCAGCAGTTCAAATAAACAATGGAGGTGGGCTGACCCACCAATAGCATACAGGAGAGGTGAATCAAAAGGAACAATGTAGCATAAATGTAAATATCAAGCAAGATAAATTCTCAGGTTCCAACATAAACATTTATCAATGGTATTCAAAGTAATTCAAACAATATCTGTTATCACAACATAGCATACATGCTGTCTTTATACTATTTATATTGATATACAGCAGATACGGGCGGTAAACTCACATGCAAGTGAGTGGACGTCGTAAAGCGGCGGAAAGGAGTTCCTGCGTCATCAAAGGGGATACAGTCCCGGATGTCTCCCAAATAATAACAAAGTTGCACTTTTAGAAACAATAATGAAGTCCCATACAGAAACACCAGTCTATATAATAATTATGTACTCTTGGGAAGACATTCCATGGAATGTCTTCCCAAGAGTACATAATTATTATATAGACTGGTGTCTCTGTATGGGACTTCATTATTGTTTCTAAAAGTGCAACTTTGTTATTATTTGGGAGACATCCGGGACTGTATCCCCTTTGGATGACGCAGGAACTCCTTTCCGCCGCTTTACGACGTCCACTCACTTGCATGTGAGTTTACCGCCCGTATCTGCTGTATATCAGTATAAATAGTATAAAGACAGCATGTATGCTATGTTGTGATAACAGATATTGTTTGAATTACTTTGAATACCATTGATAAATGTTTATGTTGGAACCTGAGAATTTATCTTGCTTGATATTTACATTTATGCTACATTGTTCCTTTTGATTCACCTCTCCTGTAGACAGTTCAGCAGTTCACACAATAAAAAAAGCAAATGCATGTTGCGCCAAGTAAATGTAGTGAATTTAGCAGGAAGCCTGTCAGTGACACTATACTCTAATACAGTAAAGCTAGGAATCAATTAAGGCAGATAGTTATTCACCACTAACACTGCAATGAATGAATCTTCAGTCGGGGCAGAAGTTCCAGATTGCATCTCAAGAGGCACATCAATTACTGTCACATGTTTGTCAGCAGTCTTCCATGATAAATCGGCAGGATTCATATTTCTGGACATCTTACATCACACATTGCCCAGTTTCTCCCATCTGTTTTTATTGGTGCTACACAGCAAACTGTTCCACTTCATGTACCTTGACAGGGGATATATTAATGTATCATAATATGCTGCAGTTAGAACAATACAAGAATCCTTTTGACTACCTAAATGTGATGAAAATAAAGATGTAAAAAAAGAAGCAGCTGAAAGAATGATTTAGTGGAAAGGCAACAGGAGAGGGTGGAGGGACTGATGAAATGAACTATGCCGCAATTACCAAAGACTCTGCTCTAATGACTCATCTGCCAAGAAGTCTGCCATGTTGTTGCACACACTGAACATACATTTCCTCCACATGGATTAGACTGCAAAATGAGACTGAGAAACCACTGGGAAATTCTAGTACTTTGACCTTCTGTTAGGCATTTTGAAATACATGGAATTTTTACCACATTTCAGTCTAATTTAAATGCGCTCAGTTTCCATTACACATTCCATTATATGTATTTAATGCCAAGACTGTCAACTAGGCACACAAGTTCAGAAACTGCAAAAAATAAAGTAAAATCTCAGTGTTTGTCCCATGTTATTTTAATCAGGAACAACTAATCTTGACCAAGATGTTATGCTGCAACTTCATAGCCTTTCTTCTCTCTCCGTTCTTTCCTTGATTGGCTTGTGCGGCTATTTGATGTTACAAAAAATACTAAAAGACAGCATTTTTGTTTGAAATTCAGTTGTAAGTCACAAAAATACATAACAACTTGTACCGACTGACCAATGATATTGCAAACCTGGCAGCACTCAATTGCACAACAAAGATTGAAATCAGAGGAAGATACACATGTAATGGATTGGCCTACCCTGAAGGGTTGGTGTATAAAGGGTTGGTGTATAAAGGGTTGGTGTAAAGGCAGAAGCCAGGCCCAGCTTGCTGAAACTAAGCAGTGCTGAGGGATGGAGCAACCAGCAGTTTCTAAGACAGAAGTGCAGTCTAATTGGCTGATGAAATTTGAGAGAAAAGTTTAGTAGCTGCAGATGAGCAGAGCCTGAGACAAAGGGAAGAAGATGAAGCATCCATTTTAAGTTCAGTTAAGGTTTTGGAAAGTGAAGAAGAATGACCATGAGTTGTGAAGGGGGAAAGGAAGGAACTGTTTTGTTATATGAAAGATACCACTTTGAGGAATAATAGTTAATAAGCCTCTATAGTGTTTAGAGTGCTGAAGGAAGGAAGGGAGATTTCAAAAGGAGTTTAAAAGATTCCTGTTTGGATTTCTGTGTGTGGAACTTTGTTTTGAAGAAACTCAAAATAGAAGTACCATCCTATGTAGCAAGAAAAGCCTGATAAGTTATCTGCAACCATTACATTTATTGAATGTTCAAAATAAACAATTTCCTGTTTTATTCCAACTGAAGTCACCATGTGGCTTTTAAACATTCCAGTAAAGAAGGTGGCCTATAAAAATAATAAATTAGTGACAGTGAAAGTAATCTTTAATAAATATTTGGAAGGAGCAAAGGCAAAATATAATATATAGTTGTGGCTTCTCACTGTCTGGCTTTGTGTGAGTGAGGGTGTGTGTGTGCACTGGTTCCTCCATGGCCTCACCTTGGGCCAAGCCTTGTTGTTTCCCTTTTGTCCTCCATCTTGTGTGTGTGGTTGTGCCTGAGGCAAATTCTGCCTACCGTTCCTCTATTGATTTGTTGTAATTGGTGGCAGTTTGTTATAATTAGTGGCACCTGGTGAGATATCCCAAATTGCAGGGACCACTTTGCTATAATATTCTCCAACATTTCACGCATGAAAAACCTGGCATGTTTGGGTGAGGGAGGGGCTAAAGCAGCTAAAGTTGAGGTTTGAAGTTCGAATGGTGTTCTTGATAGGAGAATCTGGTCGCAGTGAAGACAAGAGAACTGACTTGCACAGATAGAAGTTGGATTTACACTGACAGATGGAAGAATGTCAGTGTGCTGGAAAAAACAAAGATCACCAGCATTAAAGTGATCTTCCTATGCCATTGACTCCACTGGTCTGGGCACGTTGTCCGAATGCCCGATCCCTGTCTCCCAAAGCAGTTACTATATTCCCAACTCAAGAACAGAAAATTTAAAAGTTGGTGGATAAGAAAACCGATTTAAAGATGGGCTTAAAGCCAACCTTAAAACTGGCATAGACATCTAAAACTGGGAAGCCCTGATCCTTGAGCACTCTAACTGGAGATCATCTGTGACCAGCAGCACTGCAGAATTAGAAGAGTTAGAAATGGGGGGGGGGGGGGGCAAAGGGAGAAATGTGCCAAGAGGAAGGTGCATGAAGCCAACCCTGACTGGAACCACCTTCCATCTGGAAACCAATATCTTCACAGCCACCTACGGACCCACTGCCAAGACACTACACTTGGACAACCATCAGGCTACAAGGGATCACCTAAGAAGAACATCTCATAACTCACTAACAGAATAACCATAAGGCAAGGCAATCCATTTCTTTCACACACACACACACCCTGCACACACATCCATTATGCTGTATTCGTGTTTTTGTAAAATCATCGGCACTGCACTTGTATTGCCCCAGAAAGGAACTGATAACTGATAATGGCAACTACTGTAATGAATTCCTTTGAAGAAAACTGCAAATCAAATCAAAGTGTGAGTTTACTAAAAAAAATCTACTACTACATAATCAAAATAAATACCCACATATTTTCACCCACAGCTTTTTGAACAGACAGTCAATAGCTCAACAGTTTTAATTTCCTAGTTAGGAAAATCATGAGTAAGTCTACAAAGTAGCCTAGTAGTTGAAGACAAAAGACATCTAATCCTTTTTATCCAAGCAGCTCCCCTAGAAGATACAGCCTCAGACATGAAATATTTTGTCTGGGTTGGAAAATAGGGAATAGAACTAAGTATCTGTGTCTATATTTCTGTCTTCTTGAGTGGAGCATGAGCTCTGCTTATCAATTTATTCACAAAATCAACAGCAGCTGTGGATGCACCTACAGCACATCGGAAAGAGAGCATACAAATCCAAGGAGCCATCTGTGATCCATTTTATTTGGCTTCAGGGGGAAAGGATGTATATTTCTCTGCTTCTGTTTTTTCTCAAAAATGGTATCAAGAAAGGATATTAGGTGGAGAAAGAACAGCCAAGTCCAGTTGCACTATCAAGGAAGAAAATGCTTGCCTTTGGCAATAAACACAGTCTGTTCCTGCAGCCACTTGGAGCAAGCATAAGGGCTGTTGGAGTCTAAACTGGCTCTGTTCCGAATTTGTTGGAAAGATGTGGCTGTCTATAGTGGAGATTTACTTTTTGGCAGAATGATTCTGAAACAAGAGATGTAGCATGTTTGTACCTAATGGTTGCTCTCATCACAATAATCAATATCGAACAACTCGAAACTATTCAATAAATATAATATATAAGGCAGACCTTGGCTCTAATGTTTATGAATAGACATGGGAAGTTATTTAATAAATATAAAGACTGGTTGTTGTTTACTTTCAAGTTATTTCTTACTACTCTGACCCTTAGGTAACTTCTTCATGGAGTCTTCTGGGACTGAATGTGTATGACCTTCAAGGTTACCCAATGGACTTAATAGTCCAGTGCTCAAGTCACTAGCAGAATTGAGAACACATTCATTTTTCAAAGCCACCCCGGAAGTGGCAAGAGAAGATGTCAGTGACCTCTTGCTTTATTATTGGTGAGGGTGTTGTTATTATTATTATTATTATTTATATTCCACTTTCCTCTCTTAAGATTTAAAGTGGCAAGGCAAGTGAGGCACTTATGCAAATGCATGTTGACTTAGGTCTCTCAACTTGCTGTCAGACACCTCAGTCTACCACAAGCTGGCTTTCCTTAACCCTTTTTCCTGACCTTCTGGCTTCACTATGATACTGAGAAATATATCTATGCTCTGTCCATCCCACACTAGGATTGGAAGTCATTTTTAATTTCTTGCAAATTTACTGAGTAAATATCACAGTATATTTCCAATGAAGCAGATCATTTTCATGTGGCCACAAATTCTTTTGACACAGAATCATAAGGATGGCACTCCCTTAAAATAGGGGAAATTGGTACCAGTATAGTCCAAGATTGGGAAAGGTGTATGGCAGGCCTGTATATTCTCACCCGACCTATTCAACTTGTATGCAGAACACATCATGTGATGTCCGGGGCGTGACAAATCCAAGGCTGGAGTTTAAATTGTGGGAAGAAATATTAACAACCTTAGATATGCAGATGATACCACTTTGATGGCCAAAAGTGAGGAGGAGCTGAGGCGCTTTCTAACAAAGGTGAAAGAAGAAAGTGCAAAAGCCGGGTTGCAGTTAAACATAAAAAACCAAGATTCTGGCAACTGGACTGATTGATAACTGGCAAACAGAGGGAGAAAACATGGAGGCAGTGACAGACTTTGCATTTCTAGGTACGAAGATTACTGCAGACACAGACTGCAGCCAGGAAATCAGAAGACGCTTACTTCTTGGGAGGAAAGCAATGACCAATCTCGATAAAACAGTGAAGAGTAGAGACTTCACACTGGCAACAAAGATAAGCATAGTTAAAGCAATGGTATTCCCCATAGGAACCTATGGGTGTGATAACTGGACCATAAGGAAGGCTGAGTGAAAGAAGATAGATGCTTTTGAACTGTGGTGATGGAGGAAAATTCTGAGAATGCCTTGGACCACAAAAAGATACAACCAGTCCATACTCCAGGAAATAATTCCCGGCTGCTCAGTGGAGGGAAGAATATTAGAGACAAAGATGAAATACTTTGGCCACATAATGAGAAAACAGGAAAGCTTAGAGAAGACAATCATGCTGAGGAAATTGGAAGGAAAAAGGAAGAGAGGCCGACCAAGGGCAAGATGGTATCCTTGAAGTGACTGGCTTGACTTTGAAGGACTGGGGTGGCTACAGCTGACAGTGAGCTCTGGCATGGGCTGGTCCATGAAGTCACAAAGAGTTGGAAGTGACTGAACGAATAACTAACAATAGTCCATCGCAGCCTTTACCAGCTTCCCTTCTTAGGAGAATTGCTAGCACAAGATAGCAGATGAATCATGTAAGACATAAACTTTCCCACAACATTTGATATTATGTGTCTTCAAGTCGATTCCAAACCTATCATGGGCTTTTTGTGACAAGATTTGTTCAGAGAGGGTTTGCTTTTGCCTTTCATTGAGACTGAAAAAGTATGGCTTCCCCAAGGTCACTCTGTGGATTTCCATGGCTGAGCAGGGATTCAAGCACTGGTCTCCTGGAGCCCATTTGAATATTCAACCCTATGTTACAATTACTGGGTATGTGGTCCATTGTGGGCATATTTATCTAGATCATTGCTAGACTGAAGCTTTTGGATACTTGGGAGTATATGACATCTTTAAAATTGTGGCTAACAAGAGTGAGTCTGCTTCTAAGCTTGTTCAGGTTGATACGACAGAAAGCTATTCCACTTAAGACATGCAAGTTTTAAATTCTTCTGCTTTTGAACAGATAAGGTTCGGAGAGCATATTTCCAGAGGAGAAGTATGCTCAACTTCCTCCAAAAATAGAACTGAGGGAGTTCAAGTGATAAAGGTACACAGAAAGCTGGTAATCCTGTCAAAGTGCAGCAAGGAGGTATACATTGCTTATATTGCCACAGAAGCTGCTTCAATTTTCCTCCCAGTTGTGTTTGAACAGCTGTTCAAACTGGAAACGAGATTGTGGAATTGAAAACACACAGCTTTTTTTCCCAGAGAAGCAAGCCTTCTTTGTGGAAGGTCAGCACAAACTGTCTTTGCCTCATGAAAGCAACTTTTCTGATCCCGTCCTTAAAAGTAATGCAGTATCGGTCTGGAATATCAGCATGCAAAGGGATTTTGTAGCACCTTGGAGACTCAGGGTGCAACTACACTGTTGAATTAATGCAGTTTGACATCACTTCAATGGCTCAATGCTATGGAATCATTGGAGTTTGGTATGGTATCAGCACTCTCTGCCAAAGAAAGCTAATGACCCTGTACTTGTACAGTTATCATGATTCCATAGAGAGAAACTTAAGTAAAGGGAGCAGTTAAAAGGAGGGAAGCTATCTCATTGTTCTTAATTATTATCTCACACATCTTTATTTATTTTTTAGATGAAATAACAATCAACAGTTTATTCTGGCACAAAAGCTTGCTTTAAATATTTTGTATAACTCTTCCGAGGAGGCACGACTTAAAAGGTTACAAATGTTCTAGTTATGACATCTACTAGATTGCAGTACTTAACTACCGCTATCCCTCAGCTATATCAGCATCTAACTCTTCCAATACATAGGCACTCTGGCCTTGTTCAGACACTTGTCCTTATTTAGCCTTCAGGCTTTACTATTACCTAGCTGGCTCTTAAGCTCAGTTTACCAAGACTGTATTCTCACAGCCTTAAACGTCGACTCCTAACCCTGCTCTCTCTAGACTGGTCAGACCTAACTGCTCTCTCTGAGCTCTCAACACTAACTGTCTTAGAGCTGGTCTGACAGTTAAACTGCTACAGGTCAGCCTCTCAGGTCTAACCTACACTGAAACTTGTCTTTTCTAAAGACTAACTGCTTCCCTGCAGTTTCAACAACGTGATTCCTACTCCTCTCCTCAGAGTAGAATCTAACAGATCCTTCTGGCTTGACAGCCAGGCACCAACTGAGTCTCTCCCAGAATTCTATTCCTGGCTCTGGCAGAAGCCGTTGACTCCTCCTATTATCTCACACATCTTGAACTGAATGATCCTATTTAATATTATATAGCTTGCATAAAAAGGTTTTGACATCTGTGTCAAGCATTTAGGGATGTTTAGAACTGTGAAAAATTCTGGATTGACCATACTACCAGCTGCTGGGGAGATTTGTGTGAGTACAGTGGCACATTTTTGGTGACCTTGTTTACATGAAATATTGCTGACAGGCATTGCCTGGAAATATTGTTATATATTCCTTCCTCTATGCAATTACATTCTTTGGGCTGCTTTAGAGGATTTTGTAGCCCATGAACTAAAGCGGTTTTTGGTACTTTCTGTGGAGAAGAAAGGTCAGAGAGTGATGCTGCACACATGTAGAGCTTTGAAAAGTGGGTCTCTGTGCCAAGAATCAGGCAGGCACTTGTTCCGTGAAAGTAACATTGTGATTGGCGCTTCTAATCTATGCTGTGACTTGCTAAATTACACCCCGTGCCTAACGTGAGATAACGTAGGCTTAGATTGGTCTAACAGTACAGGATGTGCTAATGGGAGACGTTAGTGCCAAAAGGGAGAAGAACTGCGCATGTACAGAGGGATTCAGCCCCATCCGTTGCTGGCAAGGAAAGGCAGAATGTGAAATGTTGCAAACCGGGTACATGAACGTCCCAGGCCACTGATATGTACTGTGAGAAAGAACTAACTTAGTAAAGTCCATTGTTCTAACACATAGGTGGGACTTTTAGATGTGATGCTAATGGAAATGTAATGTTTTATTGGATTAATGAAATGCCATGTAACACCAGCCAATTATGATTGTGTAAAATCCATGAAGGAGGGCGGGCTTTTCCGAGATGCCGCCATTGGGGGTATAAATGTTTTGTACTGAGAGTGACCGGGGCCTTTGCCCCTGATAGCAGCCGTGTTCTGCTGGCAATCCCCACCAGCTGGTGTTATCAATAAATCTCTTTGATTTCACACGAGCAGTGAAGTTGTTGCGTCCTTTCCTCACCCCTGCCACCCGCACGTCCGCGCACCTGTTGGTAAGAGGTCATTTGCCAATTCGGAGTTCCATAACTCCCTAATTTGCTGCTTCATATCTTTGGTGACCCCGACGTGATCCCAAAAGGCAAATTAAGACGGGTCTGTGGTGAGGACGACGCAATCTAGCTGTCTAGACGGGTCTCGCTCCCGAGCGGGGAGGTGAGGCGACCCAGGAGAGCCGAGACAGGCGCCTGGGGTAAAAACGAAGCCGGCTCGCCTGGCTCGCCCCACACCAACGCCTGCGGACACGAGAGACCGCAACTGACGCGACTGTCGGTGAACCCAAGGAACAAAGAAAGTCCGGAGGGAGGCAGCTTGTGAAAGCAGCCTCTTGAGAGATCCGGCCAGCAGAGACCGGGGGCACCTTCCCAGGTGCCTAGCAAGCTAACCGGTTGCTGAAAGCGCGCAAAGAAAGTCGGGGGTGGCGGCTGTCCGTGACACCTAGTGAGTAATCCGACGCAATCGTGAGGTGACGGAGGGAGACGTCCTGAAGTCTGCTAGAATCGGCAAGTATAGATTCTTCAAGCACTTAACACTGAGGGAACACACATTGGGGTTGGGGGAGAGCACTGAAGTGGGCTTTGATCTGTGGCTAGAAAGATGGGTAGTGCGGGATCAAAGCAGGAGAAAGAAACCCCTTTGAAATGTGTGTTAGATAATTGGGACAGGTTTTGCCTGTTAGCAGTAGAGGGAAAGCCCCAATATCTGAAAGCTTTTGAACTCCAGAATCTGTGCACAGAGGTTTGGCCCGCCGTCCAGGAGATTGGCTGGCCAAACACAGGGTCCTGGGATTTGAGAAAGTGTAGACAACTTGAATTTTATTATTTCGAAATTCATCCAAATGACCAATGGATTTATTCCGCAACATGGGAACGCATGGTTGCTGAGGGTGTTTGGTGGGCAGGGCCCAAGGAACATGAGAAGAAAGGGTGCTTTGTGAACAGAAAGGCAGGGAGAAAGCCTCCGGTGTTACCGGCGGAGCAAGAAGATCTTCCACCCTTAAGGAGAAGACCAAGAGAGACAGATTGCCCCAACCGGAGCGGGGGAAGCCACTGCGCCTCCGCTCTATGCAAGTTTAAGCGTCCCTGCACAAGCTCCAGCCATAGCCCCCACCCTTGGGACAGGCCCGGCCGTTCAGATGACGTCCCCGGCCGTGACGCAATCTGAGGCGGTCCCGGCTGTTCCTACTGCGCCAATTCTGTCTGTCCCCGCCTCGCCGTTCCCGGCAAGCCAAGCACTCCTTCCTGTTCCCGTTGTGCCAATTTCAATTCCAATGAATCCCCCAATGACTTTTCAATTCGAATCAGGGAGCCTGGCAAATGCGGGTTCAAGCGGGACGTTTCCGTCAGCCATGGCAACGTCCCCTCCCGCTCCGGCCCCTTTAATTCAGCCACAAGCAGCAGTGACTTTCCCTGTTCCCCGTTCAGAAAGGAATCCGTTTTGTGAGAAACCGCCTGCTTATCAGGCCCCTCTCTAATTCACAGAGTTATGGGTTAGCATATGCATCAAACACGTCACACGACTAGAGTATCAAATACTATATTTCATATTTATACATAACACAGTCATGGAATATACAGGTGTATCATATAAACTCGGGTACGTTGTATACAGGATAAAGGGGGGGCATGTATGACACATATAACAACCAAATAATATCAAAAGCGCAACTCCCATAGTCAATATAAAGAAACTCCGAGTTCAAGTATTTGCTTCCATGAACCGTGAAGTCCAAACAGCTGGTGATACAAGGACAAAGGAGGCAGAAATAAGCTCCAAATAATAAGTTCAAAAGCTGGCCGACGGGCTGGCGATGCCAAACTTTTCAGGGCCACTCCCCCGTTTCGCCCCCGGGCGGGGCTTTCTCAAGGCCATAAACGGGCGTTTTCATTCGCATTCCCTTAAATCTAATTTACCTTACACGCAATTTACTAGACTTAAACGCAACTCCTCTTTTAACTATGATTTTGAAAGAGAAGCGAGAACAATGAAAAAGGACTTTCTACAGAGAGGCTACCCTGAACATCTAGTCTCCAAAGCTCTCATGAAAGCCAGACACTCAGACAGAAACAGCCTTCTTACGAGTAAACCTAAGGTGCAGTCGAACAACCTAGTGTGGCCAGTAACACTTACACCACATACCAACACTATGGTTAAACTTATACGCACACATTGGCCGATGGTTTCTCACATCAAAGGGCTAGAGCATCCCCCTCTTATCGCTTACAAGCGTACACGTAACTTAGGAGACACCTTGACCCATTCTAATCATGCCTACACACATGTCACGAGTAACCTTAGCAAGGGCACGAAGGTTTGTGGCCGATGCTCGATTTGCAAAAACATCTGTAGCGATACCACTATAGACTGTCCCTCTTCAGGGAAAAAGTTTGACATACGCTGTTTCGCAACATGCGCTAGTTCACATGTCACATATGCCATCAGTTGTTCCTGCCCGTCTGTTATGTCGGGATGACCACTAGACCGTTACGCCAACGCTTTATCGAACATAGAAGTAGGATAAACACGGGGAACACTGACCTACCATTCTACATACACTGCCATCAGCATAAACATCATCCTGACTCATTGCGTGTCAGGGTACTTGACAAACTAGAACCACATTCGCATGCTGACCCCTTTAAGGCCCTTTGCAAACTTGAAAGATTATGGATAATCCGATTAAATTCAGAAATTCCAAATGGGTTAAACGAGGTAATCAGTGTGCAATCACTAATTACCTAATTGCCCCACCTGAGTTACTTTATAACACTCTCCTGATCCTTCCTTTCTTACCTTTATGGTCACCTTGCTTCCCGAGTAAGGTTAAGCCTGAACGCTTCGCTGAATGGTATGTTACCTCTAATGTATATAACATATTGGGTTTGTCTGTAGACTACTATAATGTATTGTGATATACATATGATATTTTCCTTCAGATATTGGGACTACGGAACCATCATTTATGGCCTTGAGAAAGCCCTCGCCCGGGGCGAAACGGGGAGTGGCCCGAAAAGTTTGGCATCGCCAGCCCGTCGGCCAGCTTTTGAACTTATTATTTGGAGCTTATTTCTGCCTCCTTTGTCCTTGTATCACCAGCTGTTTGGACTTCACGGTTCATGGAAGCAAATACTTGAACTCAGAGTTTCTTTATATTGACTATGGGGAGTTGCGCTTTTGATATTATTTGGTTGTTATATGTGTCATACATGCCCCCCCCCCCGTTATCCTGTATACAACGTACCCGAGTTTATATGATACACCTGTATATTCCATGACTGTGTTATGTATAAATATGAAATATAGTATTTGATACTCTAGTCGTGTGACGTGTTTGATGCGTATCAGGCCCCTCTCTCCATGGAAGTTAATTACCCCATGGAAGAAGCAAGACAAGTAGAGAAAGGAGCGAGATGGCCAACCCCTAATGTTGACAGGATGATAGTGCATCCCCAAGACAAAGAGGGAGAAGATGAATGCTCCGGAGCCTCAGGGGGGCTGATTGCGCATTCTCCCAGAGTCAGAAGGAGCAGCTCCTTTGAATCCGCAAGAGTGATAGAGCGCTCTCCGGAACTAAGCCGAAGGCACAGTGTGAGACGAGCCGCTTCCCCAATGCGAACCAGAAGCAAGACCAGGGTTCAGGAAGCAAGGCAACCAGAGGAAGAGGAGAGAGGGGTCTCAGAGTGTCCTATAAGACAGGTCCCATTACTGGACGTACACAACAGGGTCCTACAAGCTTATCAGATAGTCCCGTTTTCAAGTTCAGATGTTTTTAATTGGAAACATAATACTCCCCCATATTCTGAGCAGCCACGTGCTATGGGGGACCTTTTGGAAGGAATTATTGCTACCCACGATCCTACCTGGTGGGACTGCCGACAGCTGTTAAACGCCCTGTTCACTGCGGCAGAGAGAAGGTGCATTATCAATCAGGCCAGATTGATAGCTCAAGAGGGACATGGGCAGATGGAGGCAGTTGCATTTGGGAATGCCAGATTCCCACTGGAACAAGATCCGAGATGGGATCCGAATAATGCGGATCAGAGAGACAGAATTAGAGACTTTCAGCAAATTCTCTTAAAAGCCATCAGAAAAGGCCCACCCCGGCCTTCCAGTATTCAAAAGATACAAGGGGTTCAACAGGACAAGACTGAGACGCCTGCTGCTTTCCTCGAACGTTTGGAGGAAGCATACAGAAAGTATAGCCCTTACAACCTAGAGCAGAATGATGGGAGGGTTGCCCTCACACAATCCTTCATTTCCCAATCATCTCCAGACATCAGAAAGAAAATACAGAAACAGCCAGGGTTTTTGGGCAAGAACTTAAATGAACTGTTAGCTATTGCTGATCAAGTGTTTATGGCTAGAGAGCAAGTTGAAGAGGAAAAGAAAGATAAGAAGAAAAGAGAGGGATACAGAGTTTTAGTGAACATGTTGGATGAAAGGTCAGGAAGAGGAAGAGGAAGTAGTCGTGCCAGAGGGTCAGGAAGAGGAAATGGTGGTGGACAATTTAAATTGGGTCGAAATCAGTGCGCCCCGCTGTAAAAAAAAAAAAAGAAGGCCACTGGGCTGTAAAAGACTGTGTGGAAGAAATGTCAGAGGAAAG
>JARBWK010000012.1:74016822-74229030 GCA_030556195.1 Anolis apletophallus | reverse complement strand
CACTTCTTGACCGGCCTCAGACTGGACAATCTTTCTATGTCCACACTGCTTGCCTCCAATCCAAGGAAACCTCGAAGTTACCTCAGCAACTTCACGTTTATTGGCAGGGTACTGTCTCACCCCTTCACCATTTAACTGACTGGAGTTTTAAAACTTCTCAGTGACCACTTGACCACGCTGCCACCATTTATCCGGCTGACCACTGACTTTGAGGGCCACCACCAATAAAAAGAATCAGGAGAGGTGTTTTCCTTTTAAGATGCAAACAATTTATTTTGACACAAATGGGTACAATCTTGGTTGGTTTCAAACTTCCTTAGAGGCACAACTTTTTCTGTTACATAACACAATGGGGACCTATTATAGGGTTTCCACTAAACCTCTATAAACCCCTGCAACTTTAACTAGGGTCTCTATACCCTTTAACTGGACTGCTCACTAGCAGACCTTAAGACACACACTAACACTGGACCGTTCTCTTTCAGTCCTTAGGACACTCTCAACTAGAACATAACTCTCCCCCTCTCATTTGGCAGTTGGCTTCCCGCTCTTTTCCAACTGTAGAATTCAAACCTGAACATTCTACTAGCCTCTAGCCCTGGTTGCCATGGCGACAGCTCTTCTAAGCTTCTGCCATGCCTCCCTTCTGTTTCACCCACAGAAACAAACCATAGAACATTCAAAACAACATACATTTTAACACATGTCACACAACATTTACACACAAATAATCAACATCATTACACTTGCAGTACCTCCACTTACTTCCTGAGACCACTGTGACCCCCACTAATGACAGATCAAGACCAAACTTAGCACACTGCTCTCCCATGACCCACTCTACATCCTGGTGCGGTTTGGAGGACTTTGGCTTATAAAGATGGGACTTGCAGTATCTTCACTCACTTCCTGAGACCACTGCGATCCACACCAATGACTGATCAAGAGAAAACTAGAAACACAGAGTCCCCATGACCCACTCTATGTCTTGCTGCGGTTTAGGGGCGATGGATCTTGGGCCATGGCACTTTCAGTACCTTCACTCACTTCCTGAGACCACTGCAACCCACACCAATGACTGATCAAGACCAAACTTGGAACACAGAGACCCCATGACCCACTCTACATCCTGGTGTGGTTTGGAGGAGGATGGGCCATGGACGATGGGACTTGCATATGAGAGTTGTAATTCGCCGGCACCCACAGAACCCAGACAACATTGGATCTAGACTAAACTTGGAGCACAGATAAACAATGCCTTTCTCAAATAACCCGGGCACTGCCTGGTCCCCAAGATACTCAATAATAAATGTGAGTGTATATTTGTTGTTTATATGTATGGATCTATGTTTGTTTGTAGCCCACCCATATCCTTATGCATTTTCTAATGGGAACATTAATAAAATCCAAATACAAACAATGACTTTTTCTAATGTTTATCCTTATCAAATTACCTAACCCGGGCATCGCCAGGTACCTAAGCTAGTAATAAAATTAAAATAGCATGCTAAAAGGTCTGAGTGTACTTAGTGGCCACGAATAGTCTGGTTGAGTGTTGGGAGGAAATGGAAACAGAGGGTAGTCAGTATGGTGGTTTGAGTTTTGGAGTCATAACCGTCAACATTTCACAGATGAAAACAGGGGCATGTAGCCAGGCAACAGCAGATGACAAAAAGTATTAATGAGGAAGAGCATACACGCTAGGAGAGGCTGTAGCAATTTGCTTTTTACCCAAGTATACTGGAAAGGGCAAGATTCTACACCCTCCTTATAGCTCCCCATTGCTTTGTTAATTGACTGTCAACTTTGTTTGCATTTTGAATTCAGTTTGAAGCAATTGAAGTAAGTTTAGGACAAAGGTAGAAAGCAGTAGGAGGAAGAAAAATCTGAACACTTAAAAAGCAGCTGAAAAAGTAAGATGGGAGAGGATGATAGGGATGTCCCTGCCATGCAAACCACCTGAGTAGCCTTGGGGAAGTCACACTGCCATGACCTAAGAGGATGACAGTAACAAACCACTTCTGAATCTCAAAACAAAAACCTGAATCTTATGGTAAGGTCACCATAAACTGGAGCTAATTTAAAAGCACAGAACAACAACAACAACAACAACAACAACAGTTGTTGAATAGAATGGATGAAATCCTGAACATGAATAATCTATAAGTACAACATTTTGTCACGTTTCTTACTTGTCTCTTACACTACAGAAAATAACCATAGATCAACTTATAGAGCAAAATAAACATAGATCAACAGATATGAGAGAAGTCAGTTCCATTTTTATTTTAGTTCACACATAGGATATCCTCAATGACACTACCTTCTGAATAGTATACTGGGCATTTGAATTCAGTGCATATAATCTTCATCTTACTTTCTATGTGAAGATGGAACTGTGTTGTGTTCATGCTCCCTGTAATGAGAGGTTTTTATGAAATTGCTATTGGCTGGAAATGTTATTTCAATCCTACCTAACTTATTCATCTTAGAAATCAATTATCCCATAGCTTGCAATAATTCTGTACAGCTAGATCATTATTGCTGCCTGTATCTAAAAACAATTTGACCCACAAAACAAAAGAAGCTATTAAAGGTGGCTATTTCTGCCTCCCTCTTGAAAAGCAATTGATCATTCTATTTTTTTAAACAATTCATACAAAAGAGAATATGTATATATTGATTTCCTTTATAAAGAGATAAAGCCCTGCACAAAAAAATGCAATCACTGATGGCTTTATTACACCCACCCACCCACCCACCCACCCACCGAGAGAGAGAGAGAGAGAGAGAGAGAGAGAGAGACTGTAATAACACCTTCCCCAACCTCTTTTTTACAGTAGACTATGAGTATTAGTTTAATAGTATTTTGTCCAAAGACACAACTGACCTTTACAAAATGGCATTTGGTTAGGTAATAAGTAAAAATAAGGAAACATTGATACTACAAAATATTTTTGTGTACACTGAACATTCACTGATTTGCAATCATAAGCGTGCTTGGAGTCATACACAAGCACTCAGTGAGGATAACTGCTGAGTTTAGACATTAATTTTAAGAAGATTTAGTATAATAGTATGCTGAAGCCAGCAACAACTGAACAGTGGTAAGATGAGGCTCTGGGTCCCTGTGCATCATTCTATCCTCAATCATTTTTAGATTACCCCCAGAATGCCATTATATTCTAAAGTCATAAAAGTGACTTTGAAGCTGCACTAATAAATGAATAGTCCTACACTGTTGTCTAATGGAAAACTGAAATCATTGACACATGAAACATTTTATGTTATATGCTGATATTTAGTGTTATTTTGCTCCTATATTTTATGAGGTATGTTCCTTTGGTGGCTTGAACCAGTCTGTATAATTTAAACAAGCAGATTTTCATGCTACACAGTTACAGTACTATGATTCAATTTTTGCTATTCTGGTTCCATCCTGTAGAATCCTGGGGTTTGCAGTTTGGGGAGGGTATTTACAACTTTTTAACCAGAGAGATCTATTGTCTCCACAAACAATAAAACTATGGATTCTACAGGATGCAACCATAGTCATTAAAGTGGAATCACAGCGCCATAATTGTGTAGCATTGAAAGGGCTCAAGGACATTGATGACTTCACTGGTGTGTTATCATTTGGTTTAGTTTTGGAGAATTGTAAATCCCACTTAGCACAGACACAGCGAACACATCTGCCCTTGTACTTTGCTACAGTGCTGTGAATACGCACGGCCAGTGTGGAACACATCTCTCCATGTTAAAACAGTGGATGTGACTCTTAATGAGACATGCTGCACTATTATAGGATGTCTATGCCCTACACCACTGGAAAAATTATACTGTTTAGACAATAATGCACCACTTGGCATCTGCTGAGAAGTAGCAGTCAATAATGAAAAGACCAAGGCAGTGACATCTCCGGCCCATCCCCTGTTCAGACATCAGCCAGCACGCTAATGCCTTAAATCAAGAAATAGCTTTCTAAGATGTAATGAGATGCTTGCAGGAATATCTCAGAAAGTGAGAATCCAAAAGTGGCAGGCTAAAATCTGGAACCTCAAGACATAGCTGATACCGAATGAGAGACTCCTTCCTAGTCACACAGAAGACTGGCAACTTGGAAAGCACTGAACAAACTGCACTCTGGCACCACGAGATGCAGAGCCGACCTTAAGAAATGAGGCTACAAAGTGGAGTCCACGACATGTGAGTGGAGAAGAGCAAACTACAGACCACCGATTACAATGCAGCCTGACCCCCTGCCACATGCACAATGGAGGACCTTCTTATAGCAACACCAGAGGCACTCCAAGGGGCCAGCTACTGGTCAAAGAACATTTAATAGAATGCCAAGTTTTTAAATTTTGTGTTTTCTCAAATACATTGGTTTGCTTCTGATACTATAGATAAATATATAAATATATAAAAATAAAATATATACCGAATGAGAGACTCCCTCCTGGGCATACAGAAGACTGGACGACTAGGAAGGCACTGAACAGACTATGCTTTGGCACCACAAGATGCAGAGCCAACCTTAAGAAATGAGGCTACAAAGTAGAGTCCATGACATGCGAGTGTGGAGAAGAGCAAACTACAGACCACCTAATACAATGCAGCCCCAGCCCTGCCGCATGCACAATGGAGGACCTCCTTACAGTGACACCAGAGGCACTCCAAGTGGCCAGCTGCTGGTCAAAGGACATTTAGTATAATGCCAAGTTCTTAACTTTGTGTTTTTAAATCATTACAACCGTACCCTCAATTCACTTCTGACACAATTAAAATAAATAAATAAGCCAAGGAAACCTTCTGAGTAACCTTGGGCAAGTCATAATACCAGAGGAAGGCAATGGCAAAATTCCTTTGAATAATTTTGCCAATAAAACCCTATGATACAGTCAGAGTCGATTGGAGGCACATAGAGCAAGAAAGTGTAAATTACATTTTCTTAATAGTGCCAAGAAGACCAATATAAAATTGTTTGATGAAGCCTTATAAAAACCATCAGTCCTAGAGACTAGCCTTCGTCAATTTACTTGCCTTCCAATGTGTTGGACTATAAGTCTTATGATTCACTGCAAAAATGGCTAGTACTGTCTAGAGAATTGGAAAGGAATTTTACTCTAATACATCTAGATTGGTCATGCTACCATATGCTAGAGATCCTGCTCATTACTTCAATTCATTTATTCTGGATGAACCACAAGTGTATGTTTGATGTGGTGGAAGCCTTTCATGTGACTTTACACACTGAAACTGATCTCAGAGCCATCAATATTTTTATGAACAGGATTAAACAAATTGGATGCCAAGGCAGAAAACATTTTATGGCAGGATAAAAATAAAGAAGGAGACGGAACATGGTTATTAGGAGATGTTAATAACAGTTGCCACATCAGAGGATGGTCAATTGTGGAGAAAATGAAAAAGGATATCAATATGTTTTATCTTTGTACATTTCAGAGGCAATTCTGCACTCACTTGAAAATTCAAGCACCATTAAAAACATTGAATTGGACACAGGAATGAAACCCTAATGGAAGTCATTATTTCTGTCTGTATAGCTATTAACAATTGTGCAGGGAACTCAAACCATACAGGTGTGTTTTAGTTACAACCAAACTAATGACAATGATACATTTTTCTCCTTAGGAAGTATTTTCCTTAAGGAATGATTTAAATACCTCACTTTCATGCATCATGCTTTGCCAATACCATTTTGTGCACACATTTATTTCAGAGTGGAACTGTAAGCAATTAACTGGGATGGGGCAAGTGGCAGTTAAGAAAAGTGCCTGAAGTGCCATACAGCATTTTTTTTATTAGACATAACAATTGTGTTTGCTAATGCTTTCACGTCAGCACATTGGAAATTAGTCTCTACCTGCCTCTTTCACTGTTCCGTTTAGTCTAGAAACCATTAGTTTGTTTTCATGGATGAGCACCCTGGGTCCATGCCAAATTATTGCTACTCAGTCATTTTTGTCTATAAGAGCTTAGTGGTTTGACTTACTCACACTTAATTTCGTATCCATTCTCTTCCTGTTCTGCTTTCATTTTGAAACAGTGTCACAGCTTTCCTTGGCATTCAGGTTTGATTTTCATCATTATGAAGATCAAATCAGTTGTAATGTTTCTTTCTAGCGAGTCCCTTTATATTTTATGAGAGTGTCTTTCAATGGAGTGGATTTAGGATTGCACCCATCATCTCTGCTTAATAGTAAACCCTAAGGCAGGGACCCCTTAATACTTACTCATGTTGTGGTGACCTCCAACCATAAAATTATTTTCGTTGCTACTTCATAACTGTAATTTTGCCACTGTTATGAATTGTAATATAAACATCTGATATGCAGATGGTAATTTCATTCACTGGACCAAATTTAGCACAAATACCCGATATGCCCAAATTTGAATACTGGTGGGGTTGGGTAGGGTTGATTTTGTCATTTGGGAGTTGTAGTTGCTGGGATTTATAGTTAACCTACAATCAAAGAGCATTCTGAACCCCACCAACGATAGACTTGAGCCAAACTTCCCACACAGAACGCCTCATAACCAACAGAAAATACTGGAAGGATTTGGTGGGCATTGACCTTGAGTTTTGGAGTTGTAGTTCACCTTCATCCAGAGAGCACTGTGGATTCAAATAATGTTAGATCTGGACCAAACTTGGCACAGATATTCAATATGCCCAAATGTGAACACTGGCGGAGTGTTGGGAAAATAGATCTTGACATTTGGGAATTGTAGTTGCTGGGATTTATAGTTCACCTGCACTCAAAGAGCATTCTGAACCGCACCAATGATAGAAATTTCCCACACAGAACCCCCATGCCTTGAAGTGACTTGCTGGCACGAGCCTCCCTCTAGCCTTGCACGCTCTCCCTCCCACGCACATGTGCACCACGCTACCATTCGCCAAGCATGCCTGCTCTCCCCTTCCCGCTTGGAATCTTAGAAATAGAGGTCAGCTGAGAGGCTGGCCAATCACAGCAGAGGAGGGCTTTTGGTGGGAGGATTCACAGTCTGGTGGAGAGATCTTCAACCTTTTTCTGCCAAAAGGGTTCCTAAGACCATCAGAAATATATGCTTTCTGATGGTCCTTGGCGACCCCTCTGAAACCCCCTTGTGTCCCCCCTAGGGGTCCCGACCCCCGGGTTGAGAAATGCTTTTTATTTATTTATTTAAAACATTTATATTCCGCTCTTCTCACCCCGAAGGGGACTCAGGGCGGAGCACAGCATATATACGGCAAACATTCAATGCTAGGATAAGAATTCATATACGCATACATAAACATTTAAAACATTTATCTCAATATTAAAATACACAATTTTAGTATATTCAAGATGCGGCTAGATGAGATTCTTGTCCAGCAGAAAAATGGTAACACTCCCAAAGGTTTCACAGCCAATCACAGGGAAAGTGTCAGTGGAAAGAACTAAAAATGTAAATACCCCACTAAGGCAATTGATTGAAATCTATAAGTAGAACAGAATCTTAGCCAGATTTATTCTGAAGGAAGTCCCACTGCGAGACCTTCTTCCTACCAACTGTTTATAGAATTGGAGGCTACCGTGTCCCGAGGCTGAACTACTGTAGACAGTTTGCAGAGAGTTGGTTCCATAATGGATCTTACCTCTGAGTAAACTTGCATGATTTTTGTTTATTATACATCAAGGCATGCAAAGTGCACCCCAAAAAGGCCTATTTTAAATGGCTACCAAAGCATTTTGTGCACTTTAACATTAAAAATACCATCTTTCTTAAAAACCAGGGATGGTTTTGCATAAGGTGTGGGGCATTTCTGGCATTCTATGTGGCTCCAGAGTGACCCAGGGCAAAAAGGTGGCCTCCAGATCCCTTGTAGTTGCCTAGCCATTATTCATCCAACTCTATTACTTTGTAATGCTGTACCATTGCCCTTCACATTTAAAGGTTTGCCTTTTGATGATTTGATTATTTAAGGATTTGTCGAAGGTTTTCATGGCCGGAATCACTGGGCTGCAGATGTCCTAGATGTTTCTAGATTTTTTAGTCATCCACAAACCAAATCCACAATTGGGCCACAGCTTACAGAAAACTTATGCATACTGATACCTACAAAGAAGTCTAAGAATCACTCAGATCAAAAAAGAAGCACAATTAAAGCCCTGGTAGCTCCTCTAAGGTGAACTGAAGCACCTAAACCAGGCTCTACACACCATGACAGACATCAGAAGAGCTGCAAGAGCAAGAACAAGCCATGAGAGTAAAGGCAAAGGCCTACCTAGAGGAAAAGTGTTCTTACCATACATCAAGGAAACCACTGACTGTATAGGGAAAATGATGAAGAAACATAACCTACAAACAATCTAATGATCTACCAATAAAATTCAACAAATGCTATGGTCTGCAAAGGATAAGAAGGATCATCTAACCACTGCAGAAGTCTACTGTATACCATGCAACTGTGGACAAGTCTACATAGGGGCCACAAACGCATCTCCCAAACACAAATCAAATAACACAATAGGCCCCTTCTACACTGCCATATAATCCAGATTTTCAAATCAGATAATCCACATTCTCTGCTTTTTGAAATGGATTATATGAGTCTACACTACCATGTAATTCAGTTCAAAGTGGATAATCTGGATTTTTATATAGCAGTGTAGAAGGGGGTCTATATTTTCCTTTCAAATATGATTTCTCCATTCCTACAGTGAAACTTCTCCTTCTGTAAAATACAAAATGAGCACTTACATGCCACACATAAAACATTTAAGTCTTGTTGAGACTACCTTCCAAAATCATCACTAGAACTATATTAAGAAGAATCTTGAATGTTTCACTTTTTCATGTCACACTTCACTGCTAGTAACGTTTAAACTATCCGTTTCATGTTGACACTTATTAAGGTAAGTGTTCCTGATCACAGCAGGCATTTTAGTGTTTGAAATTACTTCTTCAACACCACAGTGCATCAAAGAATGAGTCCCACATTAGTGCAATAAAGGGATTCCTAGTGTGATTTTGTCAAACATTAGAGCCATAAACGCTTTACAGTGTACATAGTTGGTAGATAGAATCTAGAACTTGACCTTTCCAAAGCCCCTTGAAAGAGATTAGTAGTTGTTGCAATGTTTAAAAGTAATGTTTTATTTTCCAGCTTCCCATTTAAAATAATTAGTAGTATTATACAGCACAGACTAGCATTGGGATTCCATTAACAACAATAACCAATGTAAAGCCATTACTCTTCACTGATTTAAGGCATTATAGGTATAGTAATAATTGTAATTACATATCTTCCTCTTTCTCTTTGTAACCTATGAATTCACTGTTTTATGTATCCTGCTACATGTTGCAGTTTTTTTGTGCAATGGTAGATAAATCTCTTGCCTTTCATTCAAAATACTAATGCCTTCTTAAATTATAATCTCTACATTTGTACTCACAATGAAAATATAAACAACCCCTAACATTGGAATTTAAATGTTTAAAAGAAAGCCATCATTTTGATTACTAGGAGTTAAAAAAACATGTTGTTCTTTGTACATAAATAAATCAATTATGGACATTCCACTACAATATCATTAAAGGCCCTTCCACACAGCCATAAAACCTAGGACATCAAGGCAGAAAATCCCACAATATTATCTGAGTCCACACGGCCATACATTCCAGTTCAAAGTAGAAAATGTGATTTGATTCAGCTGCGTAGAAGGGGACAACAACATATTTAGGTGGCTGTTTCTAGATTGTCGTGAATTTCAAATTCCTTTATTGCTATTTTGGAAACCTGGCAATACTAAAATAGACAACCCTATACATGCTTTTGGATTGGGTTGTAACTTTTTTGGGCTGTATGGCCATGTTCCAGAAGCATTCTCTCCTGACGTATCGCCTGCATCTATGGCAGGCATCCTCAGAGGTTGTGAGATCTGCTCCTGCCTCAGTCTTTGCCAGCCAAACCAATAGGGAGGGGTGATGAGAGCTGCAGCCCAATAATATTTAGATCACACTCTGATATTGTCTATGGAATCTCTCTCAAGTAACACTGCTGAAAGGCTATGTAGCTGTGCAGCTATGTATATATTAGATAAACAAGTGAGAAGATTAAGCTTAATCCTTTCCATTCATAAGGTATGTACAGTGAGTGATTACTGTGCAAAATGTAGCCTCCGAGATTTAGACAGCAGACAGAAATTCATTAACATGTCAGAGTTAAAGCACAAGCCGTTTACGAATAAACACCGTGAGATGTCCCCTCTCTGATTTCCAAAGAGAACGGGATGTGATCACAGATGAATAGTAAACTTGGTGAGAAAGGCAAGTCGATATCCTTGGCTTACCATATTAAATATATGTTTAAATGCCTCAAAATACGAACTTTTGACGGGTTTGGTGCAGGCTTTTCAGAATATGCAAGCGGATTTGCCGAATGCAGCCCTAGAAGCTATTTGAATAACACAGACTTTTCTAACGGCTGTTAGGAATTGTATGTAGTTGAAGTCCAAAATGTGAAAACACCTGGAGGGCTGAAGTTTGTCCAGGCCTGATCTAGACCAAACTTGGCACGAATACTCCATATGCCCAATTATGAACACAGATGGAGTTTGGGAGAAATAGAGCTTCACATTTGGGAGTTGTAGTTGGTGGGATTTATAGTTCACCTACAATGAAAGAGCATTCGGAACCCTACCAGCTATAGAATTGGGCCAACCTTCCCACACAGAAATCCATGACCAACAGAAAATACTGTGTTTTCTGGTGGTCTCTGGCGACCCTTCTCACACCCCTCAGAACCCCCCCCCCCCCCAGGATCCTGACCCCCAGGATGAGAAATGTTGCTTTAAGGCAGGGGTGGGCAATTATTTTCCCCAAGGAGCCACACGAGAGCCAAAAATTATTATGGAGGGCCGCACCTAAAGGCTGGACTACATTCTACATAATATCCATTGAATTTCTTTAATAATAACAATAATAAAAAGGTACTACCTTGCATTTTTGATATATTAATAAGACTGATAAGAGTATATGTTATGAGCAATGAAAAAGAGAGGTTGTCATAGGAAAAATGACATTTATTCACTAAAATTTTACAAAACAATGGCTAACAAAACGTGAACATTTGTATCATTTGTTATTCATTATATCAGGGGTCAGGAACCTTTTTGACTCAGAGAGCCATAAAAGCAAAACATTTGAAAATTTATTTCAGTGAGAGCATTATAATAATAATGATAATAATATTCATTCAGCCTCTGCTAATAATAACAACAACAACAATTTATTTATTTATTTGTCACGTTTCTATACCGCCCCTCTCAGCCCGAAGGCGACTCGGGACGGTTTACACAGGCAGTCTCTGCCCTCAATATAACACAGCAACAAGACAAACCCTTCCCCCCCAAAACATAACACATATAATAACAATTTAACAATTAAAAACATACAATTGCAGCCTCAGCGTCATGTTGAAATCAGTTTTCATCGCATCGTCGTCATTCCATATATCCAATTAAGCCTTATATTCCATCAACAAATGCCTGCTCAAATAGCCAGGTCTTGACTTTCTTGCGAAACATCATGAGGGAGGGGGCCAATCTGATGTCTTTAGGGAGGGCGTTGGAACAACAGGTTCCAAGAGTAGGAGTAGACCTCCAAGGGCCATCCAGTCCAACCTCCTTCTGCCATAAGGGAAAAAACACAAAGCATTCCTCACAGATGGCCATTCAGCCTCTGATAATAATAATAATAATAATAATGTTTGCTTCTGGCCTTTGGCAACCTTTCCGACCCCACCCCCCTCATGCCCCCCCAGGGGTCCCAACCCCCAGGTTAAGAAATCCTGCCTTAAGGTCATCCAGTCCAACTCCCTTCACCAGGGCATGAAAACATAACAAACCTCTCCTGACAAAGAGCCATCCAGCCATAGATATAGATATGACTCTCTCTCTCTCTCTCTCTCTCTCACACACACACACACACACACACACACACACATGTGTATGACAGATACAGTATCATAGATTTGAAAGGGTCCCCTAAAGGACAATGATACGTTGCATGTTCCAGAGTAGGCAAACCAGACAATCTCAACATCAACACTGACAAAGAAACACCAAGAAATACTGTTTGCCCACAAACATAAAGAAATTACATATATTAGAAACCAACACTTTATTAATTTATTTTCCAGACCACCAGAGTAGGCCGCAGCAATGTGTGGCAGGGGATGGCTAGTAGTAAATCAATAATATAATCAAACACGAAGAAGCATAACATTAGAAGGGATACATCAGGCCTGAGCAAACTTGGGCCCTCCAGGTGTTTTGGGCTTCAATTCCCACAATTCCTCACAGCCTCAGGCCCCTGCCTTTTCCCCTTCAGCTCCAGTTTGCCTAGGCCTGGGATACAATGTAGCAGCAGCTCCACAAAGATGGCCTGTTCATTATCTCAGCATTTTTACTTCGCGAACGAAGATTCTTAGGAAGGACTCATCCCACGCTTTTTACAAGCGCGTTGATGACTAAAAAGGCCAATCTGAGATAGGCAAGTTTGGTTGCAGAAAGCACAGCAGAAAGTCTCCTTGGGTGATGTTGTTTCCAAGTTGCGGTTCTTTCTGCGTTGTCGTTTCTCTTCGAGACTCCTTCGGTGTGTCTTCTCGAAAGAGGCCGCAGCGTTGTGGATAGTGCATCATCTCCATGCCTCCCGATGTGAGGTCAGGGTGGACCACTGTTGGTGATCAATCTGGCCGAGCCTGAGATGTTGTTACAGGGAAGCCTTATATCTCTTTTTGGGGGCGCCTCTCTTGCACTGACCCATGGCGAGTTCACCATAGACCAGGGCCGTAGCCAGGATTTTGATTCGGGGGGCTGAGTTTGGTTCGGGGGCTGAGACTGGGTGGAAGAGGGTCTACCCTAGCAAACCTTTTGTATTGTTATCCCAATAACCTCATTAATGTGGGATATAATGAGCATGGTGATCAGATCATGATATGAATAAACATAACAGTTTAAATAATGTACCAGTAAGGCCGCGAGGCCTTTTCATGGACCACCCTGAGAATTTCGGGGGGCCTGAAGCCCCTTTAGCCCCGGCTACATGCCTGCCATAGACTAGTATCTTTGGGAGGCAGTGGTCTTCCATCCTAGAGACGTGCCCTGCCCAGTACAGCTGTGTTCTCAATAACATGGCCTCAATGCTGGTGATCCCTGCTTGCTCAAGGTCAGCAACATTAGTCACGTAGTCGGTCCAGTGTACAGTCAGGATTGTGCGAAGACAGCGCTCATGAAAGCGTTTGAGGAGTCGTAGGTGTTGGCGATAGGTGACCCATGTTTCAGACCCATAGAGGAGAATAGACAGTACGATAGCTCTGTACACACTGATTTTGGTGCTTTGCCTCAGGTGCTTGTTGCTCCAGACTCTTTTGTGAAGCCTTCCAAATGCACTATATGCCTTTGCTAATCTGTGATCTATCTCTTTAACAGTCTTGGTGTCTGTAGGGATGATGTTTCCCGGGTAGGTGAACTGCTGAATGGACCTAAGCACAGATTTGCCTATGCTAACGTGGGGATGATGGTGTTCTTCCTGTGGTGCGGGCTGGACTTCAGTTTCCTTCAGGCTGACTTCCAGCCCAAACAGCTCTGCAGCTGTTGCAAAGCAGGATGTTATGCGCTGCAGAGCTGCTTCTGAATGGGCGACAAGGACAGCATCGTCAGCACAAAGCAGCTCACATACTAGATAGTTTAGAGTCTTAGTGCGAGCCCTCAGACGGCTTAAGTTCAACAAGCTACCATCAATACAATAGCGTATATACATATGCCGTCTTCTTCTTCGAGGTCTGCCGTAGCCCTTTGGAGCATCATGCTGAAGAAGATTGTAAATAGGGTTGGTGCAAGAACACAACCTTGTTTAACTCCGTTAGTTATTAGAGGGAGCATCGCCGCATCTGACTTGACCGCGCTGGCCCTCATGTAACAGGGTAGTAGTAAATAAGTAATATAATCCAACACGAAGAAGCATAAAGTTAGAAGGGATACAACAGGCCTGGGCAAACTTGGGCCCTCAGGTGTTTTGGGCTTCAATTCCTCACAGCCTCAGGCCCCTGCCTTTTCCCCTTCAGGTCCAGTTTGCCTAGGCCTGGGATACAATGTAGCAGCAGGCCTGTTCATTAGAGGCAGCAGTAATAAGATAGTTTCAGTTCAGTTCAGTCATGATTGGCTCCAAGCCAAGCCTGGGATAATGTTGGGCCTACCAGGCGTTTTGGACTCCAACTCCCAGCATTCCTAGCAGCCTCAGGCCCTTTCCTTTTCCCGCTTAAGCGGCTGAGGGGGAAAAGGAAGGGGCCTGAGGCTGCTAGGAATGCTGGGAGTTGGAGTCCAAAACGCCTGGTAGGCCCAACTTTGCCCAAGCCTGCTCCAAGCAGTGCTGCCAAAGTCTCTCTCCATTGAAGGCCAAGTTCTCCTGAGATAGAACGTAGGCAAGGATAGGTGGGCTCTTTCCCCCCTCCTCCCCCTCCCCTCCCCGATGACGTCACGTTCCTCCTTATTGGCTGAGGAAGTTCTGCTTTGGAAGCGTACGCTTTTAAAGCGCGCCCGTTCCGTGACGTCATCAGAGCGGAACCCGGAAAGGAGCAGCGCGGCCTCAAAATCCATAACACGCCGGCCTCGCGATGAAGGAAACGCCGTTGTCCAACTGCGAGAAGCGCTTCCTGCTGAAAGCCATCGAGGAGCGGAAGGTGCCTGAGACAGAGAAGAGACTGTAGTCATGGGTCTGACTCAAGGGTGGGCCCGCACTGTAGATTTAATGCGGTTTCATGCCGTGGGAGTCGTAGTTTGGGGATTCGACAGCACGTATTGGGCAGACGAGGCAAAAGGGCTTGTCAAAACGACGACTCTCCGGATTAGTGGCCTCAAACCGCCTTAATTCTGCAGTGTAGATGCATCCCCATGATTAGGAAATTGAAAGGTCGAAGCCAGGTTTGAGGGCGGGTTGTTCTAAGATGTTAGAAGTTATTCCAAGGGAATTCCAGACAAGAAACAACCAGGGCCAGCTAATCAACCTCCCAACAAAAGTTTTCCCCCAGGCAGGAAGCAGCCAAGCCTTGAAGCTGCAAGGCTATTCGGTGCGAATCTATTTATTTATTTATTTAAAACTTTTGTACCCCGGCCTTCTCACCTCTATCGAGGGACTCAGACCGGCATTACAGCAACATTCAATGCTATACAATTTAAAAACAACTACAACAACATATTAAAAATACATTTTTAAAAACCCAGCATAAAACCACATCGCTACTAAAAAAATTCCACTCGAATGTGGTCATTCATTCAGACCATAGCCAATCTCAGCCTATTCTGGGAAGGCTTGGTTCCACATCCAGGTCTTCACCAGCCTCCTAAAGGACAACAGAGAGGGGGCAGATCTAGCATCACTTGGGAGAGAGTTCCACAGCCGAGGGGCGACCACAGAGAAGGCCCTGTCTCTCGTCCCCACCAGCCGCGCTTGCGAAGCCGGCGGGACCGAGAGCAGGGCCTCTCTGGAGGATCTTAATGTCCTTGATGGTTCATAAGCAAGAATCCGTTCGGACACGTAAACTGGGCCAGAACCGTATAGGGTTTTGTAGGTTAAAACCAGCACTTTGAATTGTGCCCGGAAACTAATTGGCAGCCAGTGGAGCTGGCGCAGCAAGGGAGTAGTATGCTCCGTGTGCCCCGCTCCTGTTAGTAACCTGGCTGCCGAACGTTGGACTAATTGCAGCTTCTGAGCAGTCTTCAGAGGCAACCCCACATAGAGAGCGTTGCAGTAGTCTATTCGGGATGTAACAAGAGACAAAAGCTCTTTCTCGCACCCTGGACCTTCCACAGAGATATGAACTCAATTTGCCTAGCTTCCAACAGACCCCTCAACCTTTAAGGGTGCCTGCCGAAGATGTGGGCGAAATGTCAGGAGAGAATGCTTCTGGAACGTGGCCGTACAGCTTCTCTGATAAACAATTAATTTTGAACTCTGGATTTTAAATTGGCAGTATATTGCTATATTTAATTGTGATATTAATGTGTTTTGGTATATGTGTTTTGGCTGTTTTGTACCCCACCTTGAGTCGTCAGGAGAGATGGCCAACAAATGAATTATTATTATTATTCCTCTGTGCATTCGGAAAGCTTCACAAAAGAGTCTGGAGCAACAAGCACCTGAGGCAAAGCACCAAAATCAGTGTGTACATAGCTATCGTACTGTCTATTCTCCTATATGGGTCTGAAACATGGGTCACTTATCGGCAACACCTACGACTCCTCGGATGCTTTCATCAGCGCTGTCTTCGCACACTGGACCGACTATGATACACTGGACCGACTATGTGAACAATGTTGCTGTCCTTGAGCAAGCAGGGATCACCAGCATTGAGGCCATGCTATTGAGAACACAGCTGCACTGGGCAGGGCACGTCTCTAGGATGGAGGACCACCGCCTCCCAAAGATACTACTCTACGGTGCACTCGCCACGGGTCAGCACAAGAGAGGCGCCCCAAAAAAGAGATATAAGGATTCCCTGAAACAACATCTCAGGCTCAGCCAGATTGATCACCAACAATGGTCCATAAGGAAAATCATTACCTCTGTGCCAGATAAGTAGATTTAGGCATGGAAAGTCTTCACAGTTGGCAGACCTAGAGTTCAGGACTAAAAAGCGGGCCCTAGTCTTTATGAAGTGATAGTGCTAACCTTCAAGGCCTTGTCTGGGGCCGATGTATCTGAGGGACCGTCTTACCCCCTACCAACCCCAGAGATTACTTCGCTCTGAAGATCTGAACCTCCTCAAAGTGCGCAGTTTCAAAACCATCCACTTGGCGTCTACTCAACGTAGGGCCTTTTCTGTGGCGGCATCAACTATTTGGAACACCTTGCCAGCTGAAGTTCGTGCCCTGCGAGACTTGTCTTCCTTTTGCAGGGCCTGCAAGACCCACCTCTTCAAGCTAGCATTCGATTGTTGAATTCTGTAATCGACTTAGTTTAATTTTGCTATCTTAACTTGATGTTTTACTGTTTTATGTTTTTATGTGGTTTGTGAGCTGCTCCAAGCCCTTGGGGAGTGGCGGCATACAAGACCTAATAATAATAATAATAATTTTTCACTGTGTACATATAATTTATTGAGTTGAATGCGATTTTCCTACTTCTTGGCAGGGGGTTGGATGGCCCACAAAGCCTCGTCCAACTCTATAATTCTATGATTCTAGTTGATTTTTTCCACAGTCCCATACTTCACATCTGTATTTTGGCTTGTTTTGTCTTTATAGCGTCTTGATGGACGAGAGTGCTATGACTACAGAAATCTCCGCATCTCCTTTGGTTCCGACTATGGCTGCTGTATTGTGGAGCTTGGAAAAACAAGGTACCTCAGAATAGGGATATGGCCATCACTTATTGATTCCTTGTTGCACATGTGACTGTCTGCCTTCAGTTGATGCCTTCGTTTGTCCTTAACTGAGATAAATGACCTAGTTACCGTCCTGATAACTACAATGTGGAAAGGAAAAGTGTACATGAAAGGACTTTGTCCAAAGAACCATAACTTAGTAAGAGTACAGTTTGCATGATGAAGGTTTCAGCATTTTTAGGTAACAAAACCTTTGCCCGAAACCTGGAGAGTGCAAACAACACAGAGGGATCTAGGGCATCTGACTCAGGCTCCTTCCACACAGGTGAATAAAATCCCACATTGTCTGTGTGGAACTCGAATATATGGCAGTGTGGACTCAGATAAATCAGTTCAAAGCAGATAATGTGGGATTTTCTATCTTGATATTCTGGGTTATATGGCTGTGTGGAAGTGCCCTTAGTGTAAGGCAACATCCTGTATTTATACTCCACCTTTCTTCCAGAATAAGATCCAAAGCAGATTCCGAAACTGTTAAAACATGTATCACACAATGGTAAACGCTCAGTGTTCCACATCTGCATTTTCTATTGCTACGCGGGAAAGTCATATACGTAATACCACTGTCTGTCTCCTGGTAGTTGTATCAAGTAAATGTCAACTCTGTCTAAGACAATGTTAATTTTAGAATGCCTTGTTAATTTAAACATTTAAGCAACCAGTGGAAACTTTAAAAGTTCACCTATGTGGTGGCTTTTCTCTTTGTAGGATTCTTGGACAAGTGTCCTGTGAGCTTGTCACCCCAAAACCAAATCGTGCGACAGAGGGCATACTTTTCTTTAATCTTGAACTCTCTCCTATGGCCTCACCTGCATTTGAGCCTGGAAGGTATGTGAGCCTACTTCCCCCTAGTAATAACATTCAGTGCTTCCTCGAGAAATGTTTTGTTTGTCTTTCTTAATTATTCATAACTAAAAGTTTCTTGTTTAATTCTAGACAGCCTGAGTTACTTGTAAAACTGAATCGACTGTTAGAAAGATGCCTAAGGAACTCCAAGTGTATAGATACTGAATCTCTGTGTGTTGTTGCTGGTGAAAAGGTGGGTAGTAGCATTAATTCTAAAAATATATTTTAATGACTCTAAAAATTAAGTTATTTGACTTAATCGTATTGCTTGTTCCCATTTGAATCCGTGTGGAATTCTGAGACATTTCTATAATCCCCTTTGATTAAACGGGTCTCTTTTTTCTTCCATCTTTGTTTTTCATCAATAAAATAAAGATGGTTGAAAATGGAATAAAATTATAAAATATTATTAAAACCATCAAATACCTTAGTACTGTTTGTATCCTAAGCTGACTTGTGGTTTCATCATAGAGTAATATCAGCAGAACTCAAGTTAAATTTGAATGCTATTCCCTGGATTTGCTTAGAATGTGTTTGAGACTGAATTATGAGCATTTTTTATTTCATGTCAAAAGCATTGCATAAAAAAGTATACAACTGATAAAATAGAGGGAGCACAAGCGGCTAAATAGTTTTTGACCAAAAATGGGCAACAGCAACCACATTGTCTCGCTTTAAACCATTCTTCCTCTGTTTATGAGGCAGGGCATTGTGGCCAAGTATAATTGTTTGTTCTGCTCCACAGTTGCACAAAGTGGAGGATTCTTCTAGGCAGTGCCATTGTGCCATTTTGTTTTTGATCTGCCCATTCCACTTCTGAGTCTATTTGGGGACTTCCAAGTTGCCAATTTTTTTTAAGGCAGAGGTTTAATTTTCTATGTTTGCATACTTAGTAGTGCATGTGAAATACTTCTGTAATGAAAAGTGTGATTATTTATGAGGAAAGCCCTGTGGTTAATGTTTTGAGGTCTAATATATTAATGCAAACGAGACTCTTATTTTAAGGACATTTCTTGTGAATACGTACAATATTTGGCATGAATAATCTAGATTTTTAGACCACTGTTAATGGAGAAATATATTGTGTTTCAACGCAACATTTTTCAGAATATGTGACAGAAAAAATGGTGTTTCATACTCCTTTCCTGCATTTCTACTTTATGGGAAGCTGCTAAAAGCTAGAATGGGTATATGCACACAAACACAGTCATCAGTACACACACATGAGTTTTGCCCCATTGCTAAAGAATAATGTTTTCTATAGTTTTTAACAAGGATATACTCAGTGAGGAGAGAATTAAATTGTCTTTTTTCCTTCTTAGGTGTGGCAAATTCGTGTGGACTTGCATGTGCTGAACCATAATGGAAACCTCATTGATGCTGCAAGTATAGCAGCAATTGTGGCATTGTGTCACTTTCGGAGGCCAGATGTATCTGTGCAAGGAGAAGAAGTAACACTGGTACTTTTCACTTGTTTTTTTTAGCAACTGTTTGGTATTGTATGGTCTCCTTTTAAAAACACAAAACCAAAAATCCGTAAGTTCCACCAAAGCATTTTTGTATTTACAAAGCAAGGCAACATATCTGAAACATCTGAACAGTGAACGTATTTATTGTGCTACGTAACCTTTAAGCAAGAGCAGGGGTGCTCACACTTTTTCAGCATGGGAGCTACTTATAAAAAAACCAAGTCCCAAAGATCACCTACACAGAAATGTAAAACGTATAACTATTTTCTTATTTATTTATTTATATTTATTATTCATTTTTATGTACCGCTCCTTTCAGCAGGCTCAGGGCAGTTTACATAAAATGAAGTTCCATATTCCACAAATATGTCCCAGGCACAAAGCAGTAAGCAGAGAGGCTTGGGAGCTAAAGGCCATTTTAAAAAATAACAAAGGAAACAAAGAGGCATGCAAAAGCACCCACCCCTCCCACATTTCCATATTCCCACAAATATGTCCCAGGCACAAAGCAATAAGCAAGCAGAGGCTTGGGAGCTAAAGGCCATTTTAAAAACATAACAAGGAAACAAAGAGGCATGCAAAAGCACCCACCCCCTCCCACATTTCCATATTCCCACAAATATGTCCCAGGCACAAAGCAATAAGCAAGCAGAGAGGCTTTTAATGTATTATTTATTTACCTTTGGGATGCTATCTGGTAAGCCAGGTAAGGAAATGGCCCCAAAGCGTCCTTCTTCCTCTCCTGCTCCTCGTCCTGTCGTTGCTCCTGTCTCCACGCTTCCTGCACGTGTGCTGCCTCCAAGTGCATCTGATCCATGGAAGAGGGAGAATGGGCTCTTCTGCGCACGCGCTGGGGCCAGCTGAGCACCTCGTCATCCACCCGCGCCTCCTCCTTTGGTCTGTGGCATCTGTGAGTTCCTGGAGAAGGGCAGAGGGAGGAATGCAAAAGAGGAGGCGGCCATCCACGCCCACCTCCTCTTTTGCCCTTTTGCATTCTTCTTCCCTCCGCCCTTCTCCAGGAACTCACAGACGCCACAGACCAAAGGAGGAGGCGCGGGTGGATGACGAAGTGCTCAGCTGGCCCCAGCGTGTGCGCAGAAGAGCCCATTTTCCCTCTTCCACGGATCAGATGCACTTGGAGAGTGCAGGCGGCGCGTCAAGAGAAGCAAGCAGCGACTGACCGGGTGAGGGCCTGAAGATCACCCGGATCAGGCCCAAAGATCACCCGGTCGATCGCAATCGACGCAATGGGCGCCCCTGAGCAAGAGTATATACTTTGTGTTTAAAGTCAGGTCAAAGTCCATCTTCTTGGCACTAATTCCAAAATACCTTAGATTGTCTATCAAAAATTGGCTGGTAGCTGTGTGTGAAATTTGGATTCCTACATAAAATAAATGGGTTAGAGTTGGAAACTTGTAATTGTTTGTTTAGATATGAAGAGTTCTTACTATTGATTTAAGAGATAAGCAGACCATGCAGGCAAAAGTGGAAAACAGCAAACATTTATAGGCCCCCGAACCTTAACTCTTACACTGTTGATTATATTTAATACAAAAAGTACAGGCCATATATTGTATATACTTGAGTATAAGCTGACCTGAATATAAGACGAGGCACCCAATTTTACCACAAAAAAACAGGGAAAACTTACTGACTTGAGTATAAGCCTAAGGTGGAAAATGCAGCAGCTATTAGTAAATTTCTAAATAAAATAGATACCAGTAGCATTAATTGAAACCTCAGAAGGTTAAATGTTTTTGAATATTAACATAAAACTAGTTTAAGATAAGACTGTCCAACTCTAATTAAACAATTATTCTAACCTTACAACCTCACAATCTCTGAGGATATAGCCCAAAAAACTACAACAACCCAATTATTTTAAACTTCTTCAATGTAAATGTGCTTATATATCCTTTCAATAATAATAGAGTAAAATAATACATGTAATAAAAATAATAATAGAGTAAAATAATGGAAATGTAATAATAACAGTAATAAAGTAAAATAATGTAATAATAACAATAATATAGTAAAATAATAACAAATAATAAATAGAGTAAAATAATAACTAATAATAAAGAGAGTAAAATAATAAATGTAATAATAATAGAGTAAAATAATAAATAACTTTGCCTCGAGTATAAGCTGGGGGAGGGATGGGTTTCAGCCTTAAAAAGAGCTGAAAAACCCAGTTTATACTTGAGTATATACAGGATTTTATGCATTTATGACTTACTAAACTTTTAAAAGTTTTCTTTACATTTTCTAGTCTATGCACAGACTCAAAAATAATTTTCATTAAATTATTGATGGCAAACTTGTGAAAAATTTAATCCACAAACGTTAAAACTTGCAAAAGTTGAGGTTCAACTGTATTACTAATACATATGAATAGCTTCATGGTATAAAATATTTTTCTTTTTTCTCTTATCGAAGGACTGGGAGTTATATTACAGTGGGCCCTCGGTATCCACTGTAAAAGTAACGAAACCAGTATAATAGTTTTCTTTGCTTTAACATGGAAAAGGAGTTTCAGACTTTTGGTCTACTAAGGCACGAAAGATTCTGTAACAATTCTCAGTATTTTCTGTCTTTTCTTTATGTTGGCTAAGTAAAATATTTTTGTATATTACATCCTTTAGTATACACCTGAGGAACGTGACCCTGTCCCACTGAGCATCCATCACATGCCTATCTGTGTAAGCTTTGCTTTTTTCCAGCAAGGGTAAGTTCACATTAATTCACTGAAAATGCTTTGCCAATGTTGCTAGAATTCATACACCAAATGGTAGTTAGCAAGAGGCTTCTAAAATATAGAATAGGGTGCCTCCTCCCTTTCCCTTCACTTTTATTGCTTTTTCTGATAATATGAATCATTTGGGAAGACAATTGTCAGAAATATAACTAAAATGTGAAAAATCAGTATTATTCAATGTAGCATGTCTGATTTTCATGGTAGTACCGATCTATATTTGCTTGCGAAGTACATAGAAATAAAGTCTGCATTAATGACACATGTAAAATGTATTTATTGGTTTATCACAATAAAAATATTGTTTTGCCGGTTGAGTTGTTTTTATGTATTCCTTTTTACATAAAAGTGATATTGTTTGTTTGTTTCAAATGGTTTCCAGGACCTTCTTGTTAGTGGATCCTAGTGAACAGGAGGAGCGAGTTATGGATGGGCTCCTTGTGATTGCCATGAATAAGCACCGTGAGATTTGTACAATTCAGTCTAGTGGTGGGATTATGCTGCTAAAAGATCAGGTAATAATCTTTTTAAAAGTTCTATGTGGATCACACTTTCCTCTTTTTGAACTGCCCAACTCCAACAATTCGTTGATCCTTTACATATAATCATAGGAGGATGGCATGATTCCAGTTTGAACAGGATATGAAATTAAAAATTAGTGTGTCAGATAATGGGTTTCTAATCTTCTAGAATAATATAGGAATCTTGCCCTTTTTACACAATTACAGTGAAGATGTCTCCTGTTACTGCTTTCTAAAAATGGTTATTGTATGAATAATCAATCTTATTAACATGATGAAGCATTAATCATTCCTGTAGTCTTGTTGAGCTGAAAGTAAGCATGATGCTAGTGCTTGTTCCTTACAAAGTATCAGAAATAAATATTTCAATGTTCGACATTAGTTAAATATAATAATTATTGAATATCAGAGGTCAGAATGCGATAGCCATTTCATAATAAATATAATCATCTTCAGTGGTACAGACACTAGTCCATCAGGATTTGAGTTTATGATATTTTTTCTTGTGAATTAATCTCTTGCATTTACCCATGTCATTATTTTATTGCAGGTTCTAAGATGTAGCAAAATAACAGGGGTTAAAGTAGCAGAAATTACAGAACTCATTCAAAAAGCCTTGGAAAATGACCAGAAAGTTAGGTGAGTTTTGAAAATGCTACTTGTTGAAGCAGTAGTTCCCAACCTGTGGACCACCAGTGATCTGCAAGAATGAAAATATGGTCCACAGCCCATACCATTACTACACCGTTGTCTTGAAACCATATGGCAACAAGAACGACTGGTCTTGCGAAACCTTCTTATAGTGCCAAGGCAATGGGGATGTCGGGAGGGGAGAGGCAGACTACTCACAAAAGATTACTACTACCACATCAGCTCTAGATGATTAAATATGGTTTTCTGTGGGTGAGCAAATGGCGACTACTCATTGGCATATGTTCTGTATCAGAAACTAGAGCTGATGCAGACTGTTCAATGCAGTTTTCTGAATCAGCACCCCAAATAACCAAACTGAATCTAAAGTTAACCAAAAACTGATTTATAACCCTCTCGGTACTGATGTTGGAGAGTGGTCCCTAGTCAACACGGTCCCTGTTCAAGCGGTCCCTGGTCAAAGGGGTCCCTGATCAAAAAAATGTTGGGAACCACTGTGTTAAAGGTATACTGGTATGTCACTAAACTGTTGTCATTTAAATAAGCTACACATAATATGTTTTATTTTATTTGTATTTATTTTTTGTGGATTATATTTAACATACAAGTTATGTGATTAATATTTTCTTGAAATGTTATAAATTATTTCAAACAAAATATATATGTACTTTCACATCAGTATTTCATCAAATACCATATTATTTGGAGAATAAAAACTTTACACTTTTTCTTATACAGTACATACATCTATTTTGAGCATCTCAATCTCTTTCACAGAGATTTCTTGCGTTGTTGACAGGTCACCTTGGATTTTGCATTGTCATTGTAATTGCCCTAATTCTTGACTTTATTCGTGATGTGCAAAGTGGCAATAAGTGAAACCTGATTCCAGATCCCAGAATCATGTTGAATCTGGATCTTCAAAGCCTATGCAGTGACTTTCACGACAAAAAATATATTTTATTTAGATTGGGACTATTCTTAGAATTATGATTTTTTAAAAAAGAAAAATTACAAATTGTCTTTCCACATTGTATATAGAAGTAGACTTTCCAGGTGTATTTATATGAAACCACTATGTGAGGCTATCTAGAAGTTTGTCATATGATACTATGCGGTTTTTTAACTCCTTTGTTGATTTCAGGGAAGTATAGAAATTCGGAATCAATGTCTAGTGTTAGTTTTGGTCTGGAAAAACTCCAAATATGTTCTAGATACAGATTTACAATCTGTTCTGGATGAAATTGTCCCACAGAGAATAAGTATGGAATTTGTAAGTTCTCCTGAACCTGGCATTATCCCTTGATGCCTATACTGTTTGAGTGATTTAGCACTGCAGTAATTTCCACAGTTTTAATCTGTTGCAGCAATAACAACAAAAAGGACCATGGGATGTTAAAGATTAACAAATTAATCCTTTCATAAGCTTTAATGAGGAAATGGTCCAAAGTCAGCAAAGCTATCTCTAATATCAGTTATAATACGGTTCTGGCCCAGCTTACTTGTCCGAACGCATCCACCCCTAAGTCCCACCTCGTAATCAAAGATCATCCAGGGAGGCCCTGCTCTCGCTCCGGTCAACAGCACAAATGCGTCTGGCGGGGACGAGAGACAGGGCCTTCTCGGCTGTGGCCCTCCGCCTATGGAACACATTCCCAAATGAGGTAAGATCCGCTCCCTCCCTCCAGCGCTTTTAGAAAAAAAATTAAAATCATGGTTCTGGGACTAGGCCTTTGGACAGTAGATGTATGTAGCAGTTTAGAGGGGCATTGACTGGAACAGTGATTTGACTGATGAGACTTTTATTGTTTTAATGCATGTTGATGTATTGTTTTAATTATAATTTATGTTTTATTGTGGTTTTACTATAGTAATAGTTTGTATTAGCATCGTATCGGTGCCCAATGTAAGGTCTTGAATTTTGCCACTTTATGTATAAACTGCTTTGAGTCCCCCCAGCGGTGAGAATACTATAAATAAATAAATAAATAAATAAATAAATAAATACTATAAATAAATAATAAAGTAAGATATTGCAGAACACTTGATTATCAATGGTGTCAAGTGCATCTTAAGTCTCTCTGGCTACATTGCCCTTTGCAGTCTCGCATACGTATCCATTAGTCATAAGCCATAACCGTTTCAGCCGTTTAATTCGTGTTTTCTTACCGATTTTTTTCATTTGGATGGCACAAAATGGTGCACCCGCCTCTGGTATAGAAATATCAGTGAAATGAAAAGAAAGTGAGAACAGTAACCATTTGATCGCCTGATTTTCAGTGCTTGGCTGCAGACCCTGGCAGGGAAAGTGCGTGTGTAGCTTGCAGGCCCAAAGCGTCCAGGGACTGTAGCTAATTGCTGGGCTTGCAGCCAAGTGCCAGTACCTAAAACTGAGGGGAAGGGGAGCATGGAAAGCTCGCTGCCAATGGGACAAAAATATTAAATTTTTCGGACCTGGGATGAAAATGCTCATTCGGAAAGGTGTCCATTTTAAGAAGAGGCGCTACGAAGGAAACAAACATAGTGATTCTATACAAATGCACAAGACTAGTATCCATTTCCTATTTGCATATTCCAGAGAGAATACCGATGATAAATTGGTCCTATTCTGTTTGCACTAAAGGTTAAAATATACTGTATGCTCAAATGAATCCTATCCTAGCCATGATATGAACATTAAAAGGCCTGCTCTCTGGGCCATTTCAGCAATTTCTGGAATACTTAGGACAGAGACTTTTTCCCTTCGTTTTACCAGAGGTATGTAATTCTATCTCCAATGTGTTCTGTCAAGTCCTGCTTTTGAATGGATTCTGAAAATCATTTTTAGGAAAGTCCTGCAATGTGAATTCTTCCATTTATGTGTTGATCTCTTTTAGTTGTTGTTTTCCTGTCTCACTGGTGTTTATTGGTATCTAAGTTTGTGACTTGAGTTCTGAGACAAGGATGAAATATTTCAAAAAGGCAGATGTAAAATGATGAGAATAAACTAATTTATATTTTTGTTGCATTTTTGTAACATGTCAGCTGATGTCTGGACTAATAACGTTTTTCTTCTTAATAGGAAAGAAGGGGGAAAGTGTGGATTCGCTGAATCCGTTCCTAACCAAAGAATAACTGCATTTAAGATAGAACAAGCCGCCGTGGACACCAAAGATGTACAAGAGCAAGCTGAAGAAATAATTGCCAAAGCATTTCCTCCTTCAGAAGTGTATCTTTTAAACATTAATCATTATATGAGTGGTTTGGGTTATTGGGCAGTACTCAAGAGAGTAAGGATCTTTTTACTTGGTAAGCTAGAAAGTCTGGTAGGCAACAAAACATGGTTTCCCTGTTTGAATGGCTCAGGGTCTTTAATGTGTGTCTGCAAAGTTATATAAATGTTTCTAAAATGGTGAGGTGACAGTGATATGGAGCAGAAATCTAAGCTACCTCATGGATAGCTCCAAATATTTAACAAAAATAAGCTGGTTTCATTTTTATACCATTCAATGCCTTACTACTCCACTTCTCTACCAGTAACATAGAATCTGATCCTAATAATAGAATGGAGGAGAAATGTGAGGGAACTGTAGGTGCTGGGTTTTGAAGAATGTCCTATACTTGGCTTTTGTCAGCAGATGAGTATGCAACCAGCAAGGAAAGACAATTTTAAGAAAGCCGTTTCTTTATTGTTATTGTATGTTCTGCTCTATAACATAAAATCCTTTGGGCAGTTTATAATAAGTAAGCAAAAAAAATGTGCACATCAGTGTGCAGCAAGTAATCTAAACCCAGGAGTGGAAGTACATTCCAACAAAGAAAAAGTTATGCTAACTTGAAGAATTCACAAATGGTGTAAAATAACAACCCAGATCCAATGCTAACTTTATCCTTGTGGTTCCCACAATAGCAGTAGGTTCACTATCAGAAGCAGTCATTTTTCCATGTAAAAAATGAGGTTGTATCTGGGAATGCTTTTTGTCCCTCTGTAATGATAGCAAAAATTTCATAAAAGGCATGTTGGTATATGTAACAAACTAATAACAATTGCTGTCTATTAAGTGCGAAGTGTATATTAGAGCAGCTGTTCTTTCAACAATGAGTAGGCAAAGTATTGTTGAAGGCTTTCATGGCTGGAATCACTGGGTTACTGTAAGTTTTTCAGGCTGTATGGCCATGTTCCAGAAGCATTTTCTCCTAGCGTTTCACCTGCATCTATGGCAGGCATCCTCTGAGGTTGTGAGTTCCGTTAGAACTAGAACAAAATGGGGTTTATTTATCTGTGGGAATGTCCAGGGTGGGAGACAGGTATGAATGTTTAAATTGGCTACCTTGATTAGCATTTAACGGCCTAGCAGTTTTAAAGGTGTGGCTTCTTACTGCCTGGGGGAACCTTTGTTGACAGGTGATTAGCTTTCCCTGATTGTCTGGAGTTCCCGTTTTTGAATGTTGTTCTTTACTGTTATGATTTTAGAGCAGGCCTGGGCAAACTTGGGCCCTGCAGGTGTTTTGGACTACAACTCCCACAATTCCTAACAGCCTACCAGCTGTTAGGAATTGTGAGAGTTGTAGTCCAAAACACCTGGAGGGCCCAAGTTTGCTCAGGCCTGTTTTAGAGGATGCCTCCCATAGATGCAGGCAAAATGTCAGGAGATAATGCTTCTGGAACATGGTCATACAGCCCGAAAAACTTACAGCAACCCAGCGAGTAGGCAGTTTTTTAATTCAGAAAAATATATTGCATTCTCCACCCCACCTTCATAACTGCTTAAAGCAGTGGTTTTCAACCTGTGAGTCCCCAGGTGTTTTGGCCTACAACTCCCAGAAATCCCAGCCAGTTTACTAGCTGTTAGGATTTCTGGGAGCTGAAGGCCAAAACATCTGGGGACCCACTTGTTAAGAACCACTGGCTTAAGAGTGTTTTGGGACAGAAACAGACTTTGTAACTCCAAAGCGCAGAGCAAAACTTGGCACAAAGTCAATACAGTTTCTGAGCCAGAAAACTCTTCAAGTCACTTTTTGATGATTTCAGGATTTTCCTTAATGACTTTAGCATGGCCACACCGGTTTTGTGGACTTCTGGCACAGCCCAGATTGGAGAAGGACTTGAAAATTCATGGGGTGATTTTGAGGGATCTGAAAAAGAAGAGGAAGAAGATGAAATTGCTCAGGATGAACCTGTAACAGTAGAAGACCAGAATATGGAAACGGGAGATGCTAGTGTCAGGACAAGGAATCCGAAAGGTTGGCATTATTTTTAAAATTAAACAATGACTTTTAAAATGTGTTTTTAAAAAAATATATATATATATTGTGAGAACAAAATTGTGCTTTTTCTATATATTAAAAATGAGGAATAGGGAAAAAAGAGAAAAAGTTGGATATAGTCCAAGGAGGAAAAACGGGGGGAGAGACTAATTTCCAATCTTCTCTGTAGGTTTTCTGTTTGTCGTGCTTTCTAGTTTTGCTTTGTGTCTCTTCCTCTAAGGAGCTGGTTTTACTTCAATACGTAAATTATTCTAACCAATTCATTTTCTCTTGTTTCATAAACTCTACCAATCTGTTGTGATTCTTTTCTGTGAATCTTGGGTAATTGTCTGTGTTCATAGATCCATTTTCATTATCACTTTTAATACCCATTGTTTCGTTTTTGGCAATTCTTTTGATTTCCATTTTTGGGGTTATGTTATTCTAGCTGCCTTTGTTAAATAATAGAATAATTTGTCTTCATTTCCTTCTATTTCAAAATCAGTTTATCTAAGTAGAAAGTACTCAAGTTTATATTGAGTCTGCATACCTAATATTTTTTGAATTTTCTCATATATTTCCTTCCAGTATTTTTTTGCTTTCTTGTATGTCCACCACATGTGATAAAAGGTCCCGGTACATTCTTTGCCCTTCCAACATTTGTTTGCAGTATTTTGGAAATATTTTGAGAGTTTGGGGCGTGTTAAATACCATTGGTACATCATCACTCGTTTTCCTTCAAGTCATACAAATAGGTGTAATTTTTTGTTCCACATTTTCATTCTTCCAGCCTTATTGTGTGCCCTATATTTGCAGCCCATTTGATAATGCAGTCTTTAATCTGTTCTTCTTCTGTCAACCTGTCCAAAAGCATTTGATATATTTACCTCATTTATTTTCCATTAAAATGTTTTGAATAAAATGGAGTAAGATGAAGGTGAAAAACTCATTTCTCTGACTCTGTACCTACTCTGGTACATACTTGATATTGAAAAAAAAAGGAATAGATGACCACAATACTGGTCAGCTGAATATGCAGAAAGGGGGTGCTTTAGGAAGCTTTAATAACAGATTGAGGTGCTTTTTAGGTTTTTTTTTTGTTTGGTTGGAATAGATGCTTTACTTATTATCTGCATAGTGTTGCTGTTGAAAAACAGAAGAGTAAAAGTACAGCCAGTCCTCAATTTATGCCGAGCTGTGTGTAGAGGCACAGGATCCCCATGAAAATGGGGGGAAATGTGAATATATTCCCCAAAATACATGTTTCAGCCATGGTCCATCCCTCTTTCCCACCTTAGCATCACAGTGCCACTGCTGGACCTCTATTGCCTCCACCTCCTAGGGCTAAATGCATTATTTGCAGCAACTTATTACCTTCACCGTCCTCCTCTGACTGCTTTCCTGCTCACCCTATTAGTATTTATCCAAACAAAGCAATCTTTGGGAGTTTTGTCCTGATTGTTGATTTTCTCATATCTTCCAGATGAGACAATTGTTTTATCTGATAGTGAAGAGGAAGATGTTGTGATCCTCGAACCAGAAGTGACAAAGAACAGGTAATCTCTTAAACATTCTCCCCACCCCCTCCCAGTATTTCAACAGAAAAATGGTTCTGATCCGGCTCATACTCCCTTGCTAGCTGTCTTGCATGAACTTCAATTAATTGCTCTTGGCCAGTGAGTGGGCCAAATAATTCTTTCTCCCACTATTCCAAATATTTTAACTGGCATGGAGTAACCATAAGATCTCTCCAGCTACGTTATCTAGGGTTATATCTCCATCATTCTTGCAGTCATGTTACTTACTCCTGAAAAGTAGTGGCAGTCTCACAGTAGACTTAGGTCAACCAGAGTGCTGTTTCTTATAAATTAGACATGAATGTGGGCCCAGGATGTCAGTTCCTAAAGCATGTTTAATTAAGCATGTATTCAGCAATATAACATCAGTTGCCTTCAACTAAACAAGGATGTTAATTATATAAAATTCAATATTATGAGGGCCTAGGCATTATTCCCATCAGCAAAATGTTTGACTTCAGACTACCTTTAAAATGAGGGAGGGTGGTAGTGCATAAAGTAGTAGGAACATAGATATGTGTGTAAGGCTTCCATGTTATGCATGCTGTAATTCAGTGATCTGTAGTGAATTCAAATAATAATAAAACTTTATTTCTAACCCGCATCCATCTCCCTGGAGGAGACTTGGAGCGGCTTACATGGGGCCGTGCCCGAACAACACATCACAAAATATCAAATGGGTAGAGAATGCAAAAACACATTAAGAATTCTGTCTTTGTATGGGTCCATGTAGTCTGTCTTCTTTTGGTCACATAGAGCATGAAGGTGGGAACCCGGTGGATGATAGGGGGCTGTTTTAGCCTTTCACAGAACACCCTGAACAGCCAATTTGTGAAAAATAACTCAATTTTTTCTGCTTAAGGACCACCACCACCCCAGGGATAAAGAGTTTTGTTCTATTTTGGCTCCAGATGTTTTGTCCAACAGGAGGTGATCTAGAAATCAACATTCTGGTCCTCGAGTAGTCCTGATGCATATGACATTGCCCTATCTACCCCCCAGAGTGCATACGTTTTGAATTTTTAAAAAATCATGTCAGAAGGGGCTTGGGAGTATACTGCAAGTCAGTTCTTGTGTGAGAGAATTGGCCGTCTGCAGGGACGTTGCCCAGGGGACACCTGGATGTGTCACCATCCTGTGGGAGGCTTCTCTCATGTCCCCACATGGAAAGCTGGGGCTGACAAACGGAACGTCACCTCGTCTTGCTGACTCAAACTGCCGACCTTCAGGTCAGCAGTTCATCCAAAACAAGGGTTTAACCCATTGTGCCACCGTGGCTCCCAGTTTTGAAATGGCCCTGGGAGACTGAATTTATTTATTTACATCATTTCTACCCCACTCTAATCACCCCCACAGGGGGACTGAATGCCACCCTCCATCCTGGTTTCAATGCTTGGTTTCAATTAAAGCATTGCAGAAAATTAATATATTGTCCAGGTGTTTTGTTTTATGCATGCTTAAATTCCTTCTCCTTACAGAACAGAGACCTTGCCCAAACAAGACACAGTGAGTAAAAAAACAGGCGGTAAAAAGAAGAAAAAAAGAGTTGGTAAATAAATGGATCATATTTTTGTAATTTGACTTTTGCCCAAAACCAGTGTTTTCTTATATGTAATAACATAGTTTATGTTGCTGAAAAAAATTGTAGTGGTGTACTTGTTTGCTTTATCAGATTTATATATATGCATTTTTCTAATAAAGTTTTTATTGGTCTATTTCTATGTTTTTACAAACATTAGTTTGCTCACTTCAAAGATGGCAGCCTACCATATTTAATTAAAATTATTTTGGTGCTGTAATCCTTGTAAAATCCATACAAGCATCATCTATATATCTATGAGGACATTTATGCCAGGATCATGTGTAGTTTATTTATTTACAGTACTTATATTCTTCCCTTCTCACCCTGAAGGGGACTCAGGGCAGATCACAGAACACATATACGGCAAACATTCATTGCCAATTATGCAATGACAAGACAGACAACAGAGGTATATTTACACTTTTTCTCATAATTTGGCATTTTTTGGAGGCTGTACTCAGTTCCAGCCATAGGGGTGCTGTGCTCCATTTACTTGGCGGTTTTTTTGTTTGTAAATTTTCCTCCAAAACACCATGCCTAAAATACCTCCCTGCTTAATGCCGTTCCTATTCATCTTGCTGTTTTCAATCCGCTAGGTGGACAGGAGAGCCGAGTTGAAGGTCAGGGTCAACCTTTGAGTTGGCAAAGTTTACTGCAGTTGGTGATTAACCTGCTGTGCTGAAGCTGGTCTTCCAGTTTCCTGACAGCAGCAGTAGGAAGTGGAACAAAAATATTTTGCACTGTCACTCTTGAGTTTTTTGTATCCATGTGGCAACTATGCCAATAAAATAAATTTCCAGAGTATAAAACCAAATATAAAAAGTCAAGGTGTGTATTAATGCAGTTTTTACTTCTGTGTGCTATAAAAAGTTCAACATGGGTGGTAAAGTGGTAGTAAAAACAAGAGTTATTACAACTGAGTTCGGCGCATATGTGTTACTTTCAATTTCTTTTTGGGCATATGCAAAGTTTTTGACTGTATGACCTATAAGCTTCACAGGACATGGTCATTGGTCAAGAATTTATTATGCTCAATTTTGGGCAATGTGACAGAGACCTTTAGCACTCCTTTCTTGATAGTCTTTTAAAAAGTTTTTTCTACTTGCCCACCACATATAAACGTTCTGTATTTTGCTGAACTTGAAGGCTTTTAAAAATACCCTACACTAGAAAAACACAGTTATTCCTGTGCTGAACTATTCTCCAGTATACTCATAAGAACTTAACTGCAACACCCCAGGACTCAAAAACCTTCTCAATGCTTTACCATGTTAATATGCAAAATCCACAAAACTAGATGAATTGAGAAGGCCTTATAAAACATGTGTCTGTTTTCAGTCTGTTGCCATTATGCTAGCTTGAAACCTTACCACCATTTAGAAAAAAAGGCACAGAAGCAGCAAGGTTCCATGTGCTGCAATATGCTGTGATTGTTATGTCTTGTTTGGGAACAAGACTTCTAGGCAGCACACAGCTACAGTTTTGTTGCCATAAGACATAAGGTTGCTGTTCCAGATCTCCAGCTACTACCTGGAGATCTAGAAAGGCCTTTTTTGTCTGTACCCTTTCTGAGCCAGGCACTTCCAGCGTAGAACTGCCCCTCATCCCTCGCCTGGAAGTTTACATTCTGTTACAGAAAAGAATATACATGCTCTTGAGAAAATATGAACTTTTGATAGTTGGGTTTCATCCTCGGACTAGGAGCCCCGGTGGTGCAATGGGTTAAAACCTTGAGCTAGCAGAACTGAAGACCAACAGGTTGCATATTCGAATCTGGGGAAAGCGCAAATGAACTCCCTCTGTCAGCTCCAGCTCTTCATGCGGGGACAAGAGAGCCTCCCACAAGGATGTTAAAACATCAAACATCATCCTGGCGTCCCCTGGGCAACGTCTTTGCAGTCAATTCTCTTACACCAGAAGTGACTTGCAGTTTCTCAAGTCACTCCTGACACTGACACACACACCATCCCCAGACTGCACAAGTCGCTTGTGTCATCAAGTTTTCAGACCTCAATGAGTAGCTAGACTAAATAGGATTGAGCTGAAGGATACCCCACACACATTCCTATGGATATTTCCCAAAAAGGGCTTTATCATTACTCTTCCTCCTAGCCACTGTCTCCTCCCACCTTTGATGATGTAACAATGGAATTCTGTGAGGGAACTTTTTTTAAAAAAGTGTTTTTATTGCTCTGGACTGGCCATGTGGCCACTCGCCATTTTCCAGTCTCTTCTGCTTTTCTGTCTACCTATGAGGATGCACATTTTGCCTCTCTCTGGGCAAAATATAGCTGCATTGGCTTTTTACCCTTTTACCTCTTTAGATGAGACTTGGTAAGCTAGTTAGCTCCAAAACCTTTTTTATCAAGCATGTATTTCTTTGACTTCAATAAATATTTTTGAACCTAAAGATCTGACTCTGCAATCCTGTTCCATCCTAAACTATAGAAGCTTATCGCAGCTCATCACGTGTTAATTTCTGCTGGTTATGAAGTTTACTTCTGGTACTCTGCTATATTTTTGGTGGAATTGCCCAACTGAGGATTATTTTTTTTAGCCTAACAGCTCAGATTCCCCAACAGATATGTTCCACACTTTATTGTGATAAGACAACTGTGTTCTGACTGAGTGTGGAAACGAGCACCAACCAAAAGCTGTTGGGAACATTGCTCTCAGAGTAAGAACTGGGTGAGGCACTTTGTCTTGTTACAAAAAGCTCTCAGGCTGTGAAACAGGACTTATTGCCTCACTTATAGTACAGCTTGTATGAGTATTGACTATATTTGCTTTATACAGTTAAATTGCTACTGAGTCCCTTTTGAAGGATTTTATTGACCGGTTTCAAGATGGTTTACACTTAAGTCTTTCCAGGCATTGGTTTATCATAAGCACATCATATCAAGCAGTGTTACATTTGAATCCAATTCTATTTCAATATGAATAAAAAGTTCACCATGCTTACAGTTTAGACTTTAAACTAGGATTAAGTTTGCACAAGACATCCCGCACTTCAGCTTGCCAAAAACAATTTTGTCCACGTCAAGTCCTTTGTTTGTTATACAAGTTGCCCATATAAAGGCCTGTGCCCACCTGTATCTGAGGTATAGGATAGTAGGCTCCCAAAGCAGCAGTTTGGCCAAAGCTACCTCCATGTGCTAACTAGGAATTCTGCATTACCTCTAGGACTGAATACATTTGTAGGTCATGGAGTCTGCTTTCTCAGTTTATAACCTCAGTAACTATAAGACAGGAATTCTTTTCAGAAAAGTAATAGCTAGCTATGACCTGTGTTACAGGAGGACTACCTCTTCCATCCAGACTCAACTGCTGTGAGCCTGAGTGAAAGCTATTAATGCAGTGTCTTAGAAAACCACTTTAATAGCATACAATGAGGGGTACTACTCTTGGCAGCTGGAACAAATATCTAGCAGCCAGGTTAAATTGTTTGATAGCAGTGCTATAGTAGCCTCACTTTCAAATTCTGAAGTTACTAGGCACTAGCTGAGTTCACCAAATACATCATCACAACTTAATTATATATATATGGAGTCAGCAGAGGGAACCGAAACTTTGCCATCTTGTATGTGCATATCAACTCCATTGCACCATCTTGATTTGTCATTTACAGCCAGAATCCCCACCGACACGGCTCTTTTTTTAAAAAAAGGTTGAAAAATGACACCCCAATGGTGTCCCGGCATGGTTTTCAGTCTGTTTCACAAGAACTTTTAAAAGGAGCATCATCTAAGTACTTGGAACAAGATTGCATGTACAAAAGTTTACATTAAAACATTATAAAAGTATTTTTAAAAGACCCTCATAATTTGCTATGGTAATATACCAGAGTGATCAAAGTCTAAATACAATTTTATACTGTACATTTACCCTTGGAGTCACTATACACCTTTGACATTTCAAGTCTCATTTGACTGTTATAGGTTGAGATTCTCTGGAGGATCAATAAGTGATACCGCATTGTACCTGGAAAAAAGAAAGTATTTACGTGAACTCTTATTTCTGTTCTCCACCATTTTCATCATACTCAGGTTATCAGCATTATCTATGAAGCAATTATTTGAAGTTTAACTACAGAGCAATTGAAGAAGAGCTGCAGTCCTAAGCCCCATACTTACTTGACAGCCTTGTATTTCTCTCGTATAGACTGTTGAGTATGCTGTGCGGCTCTGCAGTAGGTTTTGTGGAGGTCTGTGATGCAAGGCTTAAGATCTTCTATTGTGTATCCTGTCACTTTAGTGAGAGCATCAGTCTATAAAAAAGGTCAGGTATTTACTTAGTTTTTTTTCCATGTCAACGTAAGAACTTCCATGATTAAAATATTTCTTCTATGTGACTATCCTGAATTTTGACAGTATAGTACTACAGGGAAAAGCAGTTACGGAAAACGGAAAATGGAATGTTGGTGGACAGCAAAAGAGATTTAAAGATGGACTTAAAACTAAACTAAACTTAAAAATTGTGGCATAGACACAAGAGAACTGGTACACCCTGACCCTTGAGCACTCTAGCTGGAGGTCAGCTGTGACCAGCAATGCTGCAAAATTTGAAAAGGCACAAATGGAGGGCAAAAGGTAAAAACATGACAAGAGGAAGGTGTGTCATACCAACCAGGACTGCCTTCCAACTGGAAACCAATGTCCTCACTGTGGAAGAACATGACAGGGTTGCTTATTTATTTATTTATTTGAATTTAGGGCTCTACAGTCACACAATAAAACATACAGTAAAACACATTAAAATACGTTACACATTAAAAAGGCCATCATACTAACTGACAGCCAACTAAACAGTGAAGTGACTAACGGCCAATGAACGGACACAGTGTGGCAGACAAATCATGTAAGCAGCAAGGAGGGTGAGGCTCATTTTCTCCTTGTGCAAATTCAGAGTATTATTTATTTATTTCCGGCATTTTACCCCGCTCTTCTCAACCCCCGAGGGGGGACTCAGAGCGGCTTCCAAAAAGGCACAATTTGATGCCAACACAGTAAAACACAGTATAAAACCCCTCAAAACATTACACATTAAAATACAATTACATCAACGTATCATACACATTCATTTAAGTTTAAAAACAAACAAACAAAAAACAAACAAAAACCACAGTGTTCCGTCCATAAAAGTATTGAGCCCTATTCATCAAACTTTCCATTAAAATCCAGTCTAAAATGCCTTGTGCTAGTGTGCAAACGTCTGGTCCCATAGCCAGGCTTTTACTTTTTTTCCTGAATGTCAGGAGGGATGGAATTGATCGTATGTCACTAGGAAGCGCATTCCACAGATGGGGAGCCACCACTGAGAAGGCCGTCTCCCTCGTCCCCACCAGCCGCATTTGAGAAGTCGGCGGGGCGAGCAGGGCCTCCCGGATGATCTTAAATTACGAGGTGGGACGTAGCGGCAGATGCGTTCGGACAAGCTGGGCCAGAACCGTATAGAGCTTTAAAGGTCAAGACCAGCACTTTGAATTGAGCTCGGAAGTGGATAGGATAAGAGTACTTGATTAAGGGGCACAGGAGCATGAGTCCGTCCACCTTTGTGTTGTTTGAACTTCATTAGAGTGGCATTATTTCATTGTCCAATGAATCTGTGCTAGAAGACCTGATTTAGGTCTCTGGGAAGATAATTTCTTTCATTTCATTAAACATGCAATTTGGTCATGGCCGCAGAAACTAAAAATATCAGGCCACAAAATGCTCTAATATATATAGGACAGGAGTCAAAGGTCGAACAGTTATGACTTTGAAACTGAGCAAAACAGACTGAATCTTCGTTTTACTCAAATCTTCTGAGCAACATTTAAAGGACACAGTACGTATCTTACAATCACAAAAAAATTTTAGGCAGATGAGTTAAATGCATTTCCTGTATGTTCAAGCACAAGGCGACTGATGATCTCCTTCAATGTCTAATTAATGTTTATACTGAGTTCCGATATCTAGGACATTTAGGAAGAGAATATTTAAGAACTCAGGATGCAACTACACTGTAGAGTCACTGCAATTTTAACTGCCTTGGCTTAATGCTGTGAAACCATTGGAGCAGTAGTTTTATAAGACCTTTAGCCTTCTCTGCCAAGGAGTGTGGGTGCTCCACCAAACAACGAATCGCAGGATTTCATAGCATTAAGCCAAGACAGTTGAAGTGGTGCCAGACTGTATTAATTCTACAGTGTAGATGCACCATAAAACTCAGCAGCATAAGTCTCATATAAGGGTTTTTTTCATGTCAAGATTGACTTGAGAAACTACAAGTTGCTTCTGGTGTAAGAGAACGTTTGCAAGGATTTTGCCCAGGGGAGGCCCAGGTGTTTTACCATCTTGTGAGAGGCTGTATGAGAATATGGAGCTGACAGACGGGAGCTCACCCCGCTTCCCAGATTCGAACTCCCAACCTTTCGGTCAGCAATCCTGCCGACACAAGGGTTTAACCTATATTACCACTGTGAGCTCCTTTCTCATAAGGTAATAGTGTGGGAAGGTAGGGAGGGAAGACATCAATGAAGCGGTCAAGTCAAGCTTTCTGGAGGGACCTTACTTCAAAAGAGGTTCGACTGGATTAGAATTCAGAGAATGTTGCAGTCAGCATTAGAACATCCCATAACAGTTAAGTGATTTACGATTTGTATATTTTTCCCCAAGTTTACACTGTCCAAAAACTATTCATTCAGGCTAAAATGGAGGACTAGACAGTCATGTCTTACTATACAAGAACTAAATGCTTTATACTTACCCACGTTTTCCCAGAAATTGTATAGTTTGCTATATGAAATGCAGCTGCAGCAGTTATTGATGGCAAATATTTCAAGTATGTTTCAGCATCAATTAAACTCAGTTCTCCCAAGTACTGTAAGAAGGTGAAAAAGGTGGTTACCTTCCATTTGTAGACTCTTGTACATTATCCCAATCAAGTCACTCAAAGCAAAGCCTATTCTCAATAGCATTCTGGGTTTGGAAAATTGTGGAGGCAAGCTTTATCTAACATACCAGTTCATCGTGCGCTCCGTTCTACTGCATTTTACCTATCAAAGCCACAATGTAAACAGCTAAGCTATTAAGCAAATATATAAAAAGGATTAACCCAGATCTGAAGAGTAGAAACAGGGTGACCTCTCATACACAATTACAGGCAGGTGCCAAGTTATGAACAGGAAAGGTTTTGTAGGTTTGCTCTTAAGTTGAATTCATATCAAGTCGGAACATGTACATTTTAAGTGTAACTCCATCCATCCATCCATCTATTTTACAGTGGAATGGAGCACACTATAAACTGGTATGTTAGATAAAGCTTACCAATGGCCCAGTTTGCTTTCACAAACCTGGAATGCTATTAAGGAAGTCTGTCCCTCAAAAGGGAAATCCACTCCTGAAAGAGCTATCAAGGGGAAAAGGTCTCAAGTGAAGCTTTATCACCAATCCTTGTTTCCACAAGAGGATGCATTTTTCAAAATCCAGTTATCATGAGGACAGAAAGTAAGGTGAAATCTTCTGAATAGGGGCACAAACAGCAAAACAAACACCACAGGGGCCTTAATGCTTTCATAATATATAAATAAGCTTTGGATAGCATATGAAAATAAGCTTTTAAAATTACACTTGGCTTTTCTGAAGAATTTCTAAAACTTACCAATGCTAGGTTTTCCACTTGGGAACTTGTTGACTCATGTAAGAAATACTGAGTGATGAACTGATTTATTGTAGGAGCTGCCAGGTCAAATGACAGGACTTTCAGAACTAAGTGCTCCATCCTGAGAACTTGTTTCTTTGTGTAAGTGTCGTCTGTGATATAAACAAATTCTGCAACTTCAGGAGGGTAGATTTCTTCAAACTTTCTATAGTGAAAAATGAAAGCATTTTTGCATAATGCACAATTCTTGTTTTATTGTCAACATGCATGTTAGTGAGGTGAGTAGCCAGTGTGGTTATCTCAGCACTTCCACATTTATATCTTAGTTCCATCCATATACTTCACTACAAATGTTGACTTGGAAAAAACTTGAAAGTTGACCAAAAAAAAGGTTCGCTCCTGTTGTTTACTGGGTTCCCCAATATGTGCTATAAGCATAAAGAGTTAGGGAATAAGCAGATCTTCAGATGTTGCACTATAATTCTCCAAATCCCATACCATTTGCTAGGCTACCTAAAACAGCAAGGTGTAGCCACCCCACCAAATATGAAAAGACCCATTAGCTTTTTAATATCTATCTCACAGGAGTACCACACTGAGAACCACAATGGATTCAAATTAAAACAGTCAATGCTTTATTCGCAGTAACCTTTGCAAATAGTAACTTGCCCGGGCTTCTGTCTCTTATAATAGTCCAATATTGTATTTAGTTTGTCCGAGTAAACCAAAATTGACTTACGATGCCAACAGCATGGCTGCAGTTCCTACAAGCTGAAGTTTCCCTCTTAGCACCGACATCGTAGATAGAAACCTGTCAATGTAGTTGACAGCCAAGTGCAAGGTTTCATTTTGTAGCTTATATTCTTCACCAACTTCCACTAGCCAGTCCACAAGAATGGCCCGCATGTTATTTGTGATGTCTGGCTGCTTCTTCATGTAACCCACTTTAGGCTTGCACTTCACCTATGAAAAACACAGTTATCACTTACCACTTCAACACAAGAGGTGACTTTGGGGTTAATCACATTTGCAGTTTTCACCAATTTGTCCATACTGCATTTTAGATTTTTAATAGGCTCTTGATATCCACTTGGCATCTTAAGACAAAAAGTAGTAACGGTTCTTATATGTGCCAAAATTCCATTACAAAGGTACATTAATTTCACTTAATTTGATCTTGTACATGTTTTACAAGGGAGTATATCTATTAAGTACCATGTAACATATTGCCTTGATCAAGGAAGAAAACTTATGCTATAAAAGGCATACAAGTTTGTAAGAGCTTGTCTAATCTGTGTAACTGGAACACCTCCACCTCCATCAAATTCAATAATGGTACAACTAGAAGACTATTTTTGGATGTCCTAAAAACATTCTATGGACTGCACATAGTTAGGTATAATACTGCAACTCCGGAAGGATAAGTAAAAATAGTAGTGGCCCTAATATACTAACTTCTTATATCTATGAGACCCGCAGAGCTCCGTATCAGTCAATAGAACAAGGTTAGAGACGCCAAAGTATATAAACCGTTCTTACCTCCATTTCCCTAAGATATTTGTAGATGTCTTCAATGTAGTCTGGTACATGATTAACATTAACTCTTGGTTCTGTTTCTTGGACTATTGACATATCCATAATACTTGGTGACCCTAAAATCCAATACAGGTGTAAATTAAACAGTTATTTGGTGCAATCATATTTATAAGATGGGGACTGATTGTTATGAAGTATGCCATAGCTCTTTCCAATCTGGAATGGTCCTTGCTTATGTACCATAGTATTATTTTGGTACAGTCCTGAATAACAATTTAGTGCCAAGACTAGTGTTCAAATGTCACATAATCTGCACCTCCCAGCCATAAAGCATTATCATATATACTCACATATAAGTGAAAGGTAAGTTTTTGGGGTGAAAAGTATGACTACAATCAGGGATATGTTGAGAGGAAAACACCAACATTGACTCAGAAGGCCAATCTCTCCTGGCTGCCACTGCCACCATTTTCCCACTCAAGTAACCCAAAGTGACACCATGGCAGGTAAATGGGATCAGTGCTTCTTTTATGTCCTTCCAGGACAGTCTAAGCCAGTAGTGGTGAACCTATGGCATGCATGCCAGAAGGGGCACGCAGCACTCTCTCTCCTGGCACTCAAGCCGTCATGGGGAAGCAGGGCGGGTAAAGGGTGCCAAGTCCCCTCTGCTCATCTTTATGTCCTGATTTTTTACTAAACTTCCTAGACTTATACATGAGTATGTACAGTAATTTAGAATTATGTGATAACTGGAGGGTTACAGATGCAAGTATCCACTATCTTCCCACAGAACAAGCCTCCTGTTCTTATAGAACAGTGTTTCTCAACCTGGGGGTCGGGACCCCTATGGGGGTTGCAAGGGGGTGTCAGAGGGGTCGCCAAAGACCATCAGAAAATACATTATTCTCTATTGGCCATGGGTGTTCTGTATGGGAAGTTAGGTTCAATGCCATTGACGGTGGAGTTCAGAAAGCTCTTTGGTTATATGTGAACTATAAATCCCAGCAACTACAATTCCCAAATATCAAGGTCTCCCCCCCCAAACTTCACCTGTGTTCACATTTGGATATATTGAGTATTTGCGCCAAGTTTGATCCAGATCTATCATTATTTGAGTCCACAGTGCTCTCTGGGTGTAGGTGAACTCCAACTCCCAAACTCAAGGTCAATGTCCACCAAACCCTTCCAGTATTTTCTATTGGCCATGGGGGTTCTGTATGGGAAGTTTGGTTCAACTCCATCATTGGTGGAGTTCAGAATGCTCTTTGAGTGTAGGTGAATTATACATCCCAGCAACTACACCTCCAAAATGACAAAATCTTCCCCCACAACCCTACCAGTATTCAAACTTGGGTGTATCGGGTATTTGTGCCAAATGTGGTCCAGTGAATGAAAATACATTTTACATGAATCATAACAGTAGCAAAATTACTGAAGTAGCAACGAAAATGATTTTATGGTTGGGGGTCACCACAACACGAGGAACTGTATTAAGGGGTCGTGGCATTGGGAAGGTTGAGAAACACTGTTATAGAAGATCTTGCTAGTCTGGCCGGAGTTGCTATTTCGTCCTCCCACGCACTAGATATGAAAGGCAAGGAGGGCATGGGAAATGCAGACTAACACAGGGCATGCTGGCTTGGAAATTTTTGTAACCAAATCAGTATTGACTCCCATCTTGACATTAGTTCCTATCTTCATACAGTTTCATCTACTCCTTCCTACACAGGATGTGCATTAAGTTACACAATTCCTATGTACCCCTCCCCCTCGATCCTGCCACAGTGCAGGGGAGATTGTTCACCTCCCTCACAAACCAGAAAGGCATCAAAGTTATTTTAGAGCAGTGGTTCCTAACCGGTGGTCTGTGGACTACCAGTGGTCCGCAAGAACAAATGTACAGTTCGCGGAGAAAACAGGGATGTCAGGAGTGGAGAGGCTGACTACGCACAAAACATTGCAACTACCACATCAGGTGTAGATTATTAAATATTGTTCTCTGTGGGCAAGCAGATGGCAACTACTGGATGGCATATGTTCTGTATCAGAAACTAGAGCTGATGTGGTCAATCCAATGCAATTTTCTGAATCAGCACCCCAAATAACCAAACTGAATCTAAAGTTGTTCAAAAACTGATTTGTAACCTCTTTGGTATCAATGTTAGAGAGTTGTGTGTCTGATCAAGTGTTCCCCGGTCAAAGAAAGGTTGGAAACGACTGTTTTAGAGAAATGTCTGCTCTCATGTTCGAATTAGTGCCCAGGCTAGCTATGATACTGCAGGAACAGAGAACATCAAATTAAGGGACAGCATTGTTAAGCCCCCAGGATTTCTATGTCAGAAGCACAGAACAAGAGGAGAGAGTGGTGCTAGGATGAGAGGTGGATTTGCGGGGAAAGGCAGTTTCTGAGTTGCAGTCAAAATATATGGTGCTGCCATTCCAGAAATGCTTCAAAGACCAGCACGACCGAGTTGGCTTTCAAAAGGATATAGTAAAAATTACTAGCCCAAGTTATTTATGTACCTTTGCAGCAACCCCATGAATTTGGTAGCATTTTCTTATGGAAAACTTAGGCAAGGATTTTCTCTGAAATGTAGCCAACAATGATATCAGTTAGCAGTCTCTCATCTAAATGCTAACTGGAGCTGACTCTGCTTAGCTTCCAAAATCAGATGGGCTCTGCTGCTTCCGAGTTATTTAGGCCCTTGGCTTAAGTTAAAACTATTTAACTGACAAAACAGCAAGGTGGTCTAAAAATAAGCGCGGGGGGGGGAAGTAGTATAGCCTCACATAGACAGCTGCCCTTCCAAGGGGAGTGTTGTCTTCTGTAATAGCATTAGAAGCAGCCAGGAAGTTTTTTTTTTCTTCCAGAGATTCAAGTCATTAGATACACAGATCAGGTTTTAGTTACAAGACATATTGAACTTCTTATGCAGCTGAAATCGCAGTAGCATCACTAACATTTCTCAATAGAACAAAGACACCAAGTACATTTTTAACAAAATGCTAAGGCTCCATACACAATGCCCAGAAGAGAAACAAATACCATAATGCAAAAAGAAAATATTACACCTACCAGTACTAAGGTCCATTGGATTGTCTATAGGTGTCAGAGGCTTCCTGTTCCCTAATGAAGCAACAGCTGCCCTCAAGCCCAGGGCGTCTTCGCTAGGCACGGTCTTTCTGGATATTCGTTTCTTCTGCCTGGTGGTATCAGGCTCGTCCACATGAATTGTGAAGGCGGGCTGCTTGCTCCCCATTTTCCCCACAGGAACGTCCACATAGTTCTCATCGTTTGTACTCCACGGTATTTGACACACAGGAACCTGTGAAGGGAGTTCACTTTTAACAAGCCATTCTTTATTACAGTCCACAGTTCAGCAAGTTGTCAAAGATTATTGGGATTGGTTAATTGGCTGAACCCAAAGAGGGTTGACCACAGTGGCTCTGCCTCTTCATTCTGGGGAGAAGGGATGCCCAGAGTTTAAAACATCTTTATCAACGAATAGGGGGCATGCTCATCAAATCTGCCGTCTACAGGGCCGTTGCCCACATGTATTACTATCCTGTGGGAGGCTTCTCTCAGGTCCCCGCATGGAAGCTGGAGTTCACCCCACCTTGCGGATTCAAACAGCCAACCTTCAGGTCAGCAGTTCAGCTTGCACAAGGGTTTAACCCAGGCATGGGCAAACTTCAGCCCTCCAGTTGTTTTGGACTTCCAACTCCCACAATTCCTAACAGCCTCAAGCCCTTTTCTTTCCTCAGGAAGCGGCCTGAGGCTGTTAGGAATTGTGGAAGTTGAAATCCAATACACCTGGAGGGCTGAAGTTTGCCCATGCCTGGGTTAAGTTCAGGGGGGGAAAGATGCCACCCTAAACATTAAGGAAGATGGCAAAAGCTGCTTAATGGTGGGCTAGGCTGCCTGGTAATGTGAGGGAGACTCCTTTTCTAAAGGGGAGCTGGATGGCCATTGGAGGACTTTGATTTTGTTGTATTTTCCTGCAATAGGGTTGTCTCTTCCAACTCCAGCTGGATATCCAAGAGCAGAAAGAAAACCTAAAGTATTCACCCAACCACTCAAGGAAGACTTCCTGATGGCAAAAGCTGCTTAATGGTGGGCTAGGCTGCCTGGGAGTGTGGGGGAGTCTCCTTTTCCGAGGGGCTGGATGGCCATCTGTTTGGAGGGCTTTGGTTTTGTTATATTTTCCTGCAATGGGTTGGACTGGGGGGGGTTTCTAACTCCAGCTGGATATCCAAGAGCAGAAGGAAAACCTAAAGTATTCACCCAACCTCTTAAGGAAGACTTCCTGATGGCAAAAGCTGTTTAATGGTGGGCTAGGCTGCCTGGGGTGTGGGGTAGTCTCCTTTTTCAGAGGGGGCTGGATGGCCATCTGTTTGGAGGGCTTTGATTTTTTGTATTTTCCTGCAGTGGGGTTAGACTGGGGGTGTCTCGTCCAACTCCAGCTGGATAGTCAAGAGCAGAAGGAAAACCTAAAGTATTCACCCAACCTCTTAAGGAAGACTTCCTGATGGCAAAAGCTGTTTAATGGTGGGCTAGGCTCCCTGGGAGTGTGGGGTAGTCTCCTTTTCCAGAGGGGGGCTGGATGGCCATCTGTTTGGAGGGCTTTGATTTTTTGTATTTTCCTGCAGTGGGGGTTAGACTGGGGGGTGTCTCTTCCAACTCCAGCTGGATAGTCAAGAGCAGAAGGAAAACCTAAAGTATTCACCCAACCACTTAAGGAAGACTTCCTGATGGCAAAAGATGCTTAGTGGTGGGCTAGGCTGCCTGGGAGTGTGGGGGAGTCTCCTTTTCCCGAGGGGAGCTGGATGGCCATCTGTTTGGAGGGCTTTGGTTTTGTTGTATTTTCCTGCAGTGGGGTTAGACTGGGGTGTCTCTTCCAACTCCAGCTGGATAGTCAAGAGCAGAAGGAAAACCTAAAGTATTCACCCAACCTCTTAAGGAAGACTTCCTGATGGCAAAAGCTGTTTAATGGTGGGCTAGGCTCCCTGGGAGTGTGGGGTAGTCTCCTTTTCCAGAGGGGGGGCTGGATGGCCATCTGTTTGGAGGGCTTTGGTTTTTTGTATTTTCCTGCAGTGGGGTTAGACTGGGGGGGGTGTCTCTTCCAACTCCAGCTGGATAGTCAAGAGCAGAAGGAAAACCTAAAGTATTCACCCAACCTCTTAAGGAAGACTTCCTGATGGCAAAAGCTGTTTAGTGGTGGGCTAGGCTGCCTGAGAGTGTGGGTAGTCTCCTTTTCCAGAGGGGGCTGGATGGCCATCTGTTTGGAGGGCTTTGATTTTGTTGTATTTTCCTGCAATGGGTTTGGGGTGTCTCTTCCAACTCCAGCTGGATAACTCCAGCAAGAGCAGAAGGAAAACCTAAAGTATTCACCTAGCCACTTAAGGAAGACTTCCTGATGGCAAAATATGTTTAGTGGTGGGCTAGGCTGCCTGAGAGTGTGGGGGTAGTCTCCTTTTCAGAGGGGGCTGGATGGCCATCTGTTTGAGGGCTTTGATTTTTTGTATTTTCCTGCAGTGGGGTTAGACTGGGGGGTGTCTCTTCCAACTCCAGCTGGATAGTCAAGAGCAGAAGGAAAACCTAAAGTATTCACCCAACCTCTTAAGGAAGACTTCCTGATGGCAAAAGCTGTTTAATGGTGGGCTAGGCTCCCTGGGAGTGTGGGGTAGTCTCCTTTTCCAGGGGGGCTGGATGGGCATCGGGTTGGAGGGCTTTGGTTTTTGTATTTTCCTGCAATTTGTCTCTTCCAACTCCAGCTGGATAGTCAAGAGCAGAAGGAAAACCTAAAGTATTCACCCAACCTCTTAAGGAAGACTTCCTGATGGCAAAAGCTGTTTAATGGTGGGCTAGGCTCCCTGGGAGTGTGGGGTAGTCTCCTTTTCCAGAGGGGGGCTGGATGGCCATCTGTTTGGAGGGCTTTGGTTTTTTGTATTTTCCTGCAGTGGGGTTAGACTGGGGGTGTCTCTTCCAACTCCAGCTGGATAGTCCAAGAGCAGAAGGAAAACCTAAAGTATTCACCCAACCTCTTAAGGAAGACTTCCTGATGGCAAAAGCTGTTTAATGGTGGGCTAGGCTCCCTGGGAGTGTGGGGTAGTCTCCTTTTCCAGAGGGGGGGCTGGATTGCCATCTGATTGGAGGGCTTTGGTTTTGTTGTATTTTCCCAATGGGACAGTGGTGGGCTAGGCTGCCTGGGAGTGTGGGGGAATCTCCTTTTCCCGAGGGGAGCTGGATGGCCCTCTGTTTGGAGGGCTTTGTTTTTGTTGTATTTTCCTGCAATTGGGTTGGACTGGGAGGTTCTTTTCCAACTCCAGCTGGATACTCAAGAGCAGAAGGAAAACCAACCCAGTTGTTCTCAACCTTATTACATAGCAGTGTCCACCTGGCCTCTCAACCTGTGGCTCCCCAGATGTTTTGGCCTTCAACGCCCAGAAATCCTAACAGCTGGTAAATTGCCTGGGATTTCTGCGAATTGAAAGGCAAAACACCTGGGGACCCACAGGTCAAGAGGCCGGATGGACACTGTTGAGATGGACAACCACCTGAGTGGTCTCAACTCAGCTGAGCCTCCACACTTCTCTCACTCACACTCACACTCTCTCACTCACACTCTCTCACATACTCACACTCTCACACACTCACTCACTCACATACTCACACACTCTCACATACTCACTCTCACACACTCTCACATACTCACTCTCACACACTCTCACATACTCACTCTCACACACTCTCACATACTCACTCTCACACACTCTCACATACTCACTCTCTCTCTCACATACTCACTCTCTCTCTCATACTCTCTCACACACTCTCTCTCTCACACACACACACTCTCTCTCTCACACACTCACTCACACTCTCTCTCACACACTTTCTCTCACACAGTCACACACTTTCTCTCTCTCTCACACACACACACTCTCTCTATATATATAGACAGTGTGGAGGCTCAGCTGAGTTGAGACCCACTCAGGTGGTTGTAGTAGAGATTCAACGGGGGGAAGGAAGGCGACCACAGGCCCTGGGCAGGGAATGGGGCCTGCAGTGGGGCAGAGGAGCCCGGGCCTGAAATGCAGGTTTCCCCTTTCGTAGAGGGAGCCAGGCCGCTGAGGCGTGGAAAGGGCGCCAAGCCGTCCCTTTCGCCCATCTTTTTGCATCCCGCCAAAGGAAGGGACAAGCATGGCTCCACGCTCTGGGACCAGGGGAGGTGTAGTTCCGCCAAGGCCTTTGGCCTTCTTTGCTAGGACGCCATAACAAACAGTTGAAACGATGCCAAACTGGGTTAATTCTACAATATGGACTAGGCCTAGGCCAGTGTGGTCCTTCCAGGTGTTTTGGACTACAACTCCCAGCATTCCTAACAGCCTCAGGCCCTTTCCTTCCCCCCCTCAGCCGCTTAAGCGGCTGAGGGGGGGAAGGAAAGGGCCTGAGGCTGTTAGGAATGCTGGGAGTTGTAGTCCAAAACACCTGGAAGGACCACACTGGCCTAGGCCCGGTTTAGACACACCTGAAGGCCTCCCAAAGGCCAACCTCGAAGGCCTGAGCTGGGCACAAGGCCTCAACAGGCCCTCTTGGGCGGAGGCGGCGGAACTACAACTCCTATGGCTCCGGGAGCCCAAAATGGCGTCCGAGCAGGCCCAGGCCTCCCCGCTCCCCCTTCCCTCGGCGCCTCTCACCTGGGCCGGGTCCGAGGAGCAGCGCTGGTTGGTCTGCAGCAGCCCCAACGCCAGCCGCTGCCCTTGCCCTCCCGGGAGCGTGGCCGAGGCAGCCTCCTTCGCCGCCGCCGCCGGGGGAATGTTCTCCTGGTTCTCCAGCTCCGAGGCGGCGTCCGTCAGCATGATAGTACCGGGATGAGGGAGGCTCCTACTCCGGCGGCGGCACAAGCTCAATGGGGGAAAAACTTCTCGTCCGTCGCTCTTGCGCTTCCACCGTTCAAGTAGCCCGCGAGGATTGAATCGGCCAATGGGGAGGGAGGACGCCGTGACGTCACTGCGTACGGGAAGCCGCGAGGGTCGAGAAGCTCAGGCGAAAGTCGGTTTGAAAGGAATTCGCGGGCGGAGGGGATTGGCTGGCGTTGGTGGTCACGTGGCTATAAATAAGCAGTCACTGCTATAGACAGGTGGCAAGTGGGGATTCTGTCATTCATTACCTTTCCATGTAAAGACAGGAAACCTTCAGGGAGGTTCCTTATTGATTCCTCCTCCCCTAGGAACAGTGTTTCCCAACCTTGTTTGAGCACACTTTTTACATGTACAAAATCCTGGGGCACACCACCAACCAAAAATGACACAAAATGACACTCTTAACACAGTCATACATATAGTTAGTATGTTTTGAAAATGTATTTATACACTCAGTGTGAAACCTGGGCCTGTTTCGATGAACACAACATATAGATATCCTGGCAGGAATGGCAGACGGACACAAAACTTCCCACACAGAACTCCCCTAACCAAGAGAAAATGCTATAAGAGTTTGTGGGCATTGACCTTGAGTTTTGGAATTGTAGTTCACCTATATCCAGAGAGCACTCTGGACTCCAAACAATGCTGGATCAGGACCAAACTTGGCATGAATACTCAATAGGCCCAAATGTGAACACAGATGGAGTTTGGGGAAAATAGATCTTGACATTTGGGAGTTCCAGTTTCTGGGATTTATAGTTAACACACAATCCAAGAGCATCCTGAACTCTTGCAACAATGGAATTGAACCAAACTTGGCATATTGAACTCTCATTAAAGCAGAATTGGTGCTTTTAGCAGAAGTACAGTCAGGAGAGAGTGATGCACAAGCACAGAACTTAGTATAGCGAGATAGCTTGCCAAAAAAATCATGCTAAATGCCATTACGAGAATAATGCACTTTGATTGGTAGGTCAGGCACAAGCTGTGATTTGTTAGAGTACATCATGTGCCTTTCCTTGATAACACTGGCCGTGATTGGCCTAGCTAGTATCCAGCGTGTACTTGTTTACATTGTTGCTGATTGGTAGAAACCGCGCATTGCCAAATGAAACCGTTCCTCCTTGCTGGCATAGAGGGACGGCTTAGAAATGTTGCGAATCCAGTACATGGTGCCCATCCGGCAGATAACATACTGTGGGAATGAAGAATTAATACTGCGTAGTGCTGTTTAGCAAATGAGAATGCTAATAGAGTATGATGCCAAATAATGTGATGTGTAATTGGATAATAGAAATGTGTTAATGTTGTGAACCAATGAAAATGATGAAGAAAGGAGGAGACGGGACCTGCCGCCATAGCATGTATATAAGGGAAAGTTAGAGAATGTTGAGGGCTCTTGCCCTGAGGCAGCTAGTTCTGTGGGCAGGTCCTGTCAGCTGACGTTGTGCAAAATAAACTTTGGCTTCATTGCAAAAGTTACGGTTGTTGCGTTTTCTCTCGTTCCTGTGCTTGCACGGCTGCGCAACCTGTAAGTAAAAGTTAACACCCGGGAGCTTTGGGACTCCAGATTTGCTGCTACATCATTACCATCAGAAAGTACTGAAAGGGTTTGTTTGGGAATTGACCTTGAGTTTGGAAGTTGTAGTTCACCTACACCTAGAGAGCACTGTGGACTCAAACAATGTTATGTTGTTGTTTGTTTTCTATCCAGAATCACAATGTTGGAAGGAGGCCCACCACTTTATTTATTTATTTATTTATACATCAAACTTGTATACCGCCACTCCCCGAAGGCTTGGAGCGGTTTACAAAAGTTTGAGTGGCCCAGCGGCCCCAACAAACAATACAATATACAATAGACATGGGTAAAACACAAGGATGGGGGGGGAGAGGGGGGGAGGAGTCAGCTCAAACAGGCATGGGAAACCTTTGGCCCTCTCGGTGCTTTGGACTTCAACTCCCACCATTCCTAACAGACTGAGGCCCTTTCCTGCTTAAGTGGCTGAGGGGGGGGGGGGGAGGAAAAGGGCCTGAGGCTGCCAGGAGCAAGGCTGGGAAGAAGGGAGCCCGAGTGGAAAAGAAAAAGTGTTGAGCAGGCAGGGGAAGAAAGGGTATTGGAGGTTCCAATTTCCCACGGCACACCTGATGATCGCTCACAGCACACTAGTGTGCCATGGCACACTGGTTGGGAAACACTGATATAGTTAATATGTTTTTAAATGTATTTATACACTCAGTGTGAAACCTGGGCCTGTTTCGATGAACACAACATAGATATCCTGGCAGGAATGGCAGAAAGACACAAACTTCCCACACATAACTCCCATAACCAAGAGAAAATGCTATAAGAGTTTGGTGGGCATTGACCTTGGGTTTTGGAGTTGTAGTTCACCTATATCCAGAGAGCACTCTGGACTCAAACAATGTTGGATCAGGACCAAACTTGGCATGAATACTCAATATGCCCAAATATGAATGCAAATGGAGTTCAGGGGAAATAGACCTTGACATTTGGGAGTTGTAGTTGCTGGGATTTATAGTTCCCCTACAATCAAAGAGCATTCTGAACCCCACCAATGATAGAACTAGACTAAACTTCCCACACAGAACCCCCAGGAGGCAAGAGGAGGTCTCTACCTGGGGAAAGGGAGAGACAGGCCTTCCCAATGCATGGAGAGGGAGAGACCAAGTAGACAAAGGGTGGGGGGGGTGTTTGTAATTTTGTGCCTTTATTGAGGTAGGTTTCTTAGGGTTTTATACTTCAACACACTAGACTCTCCCTCCCCCCCGGAGGTTCCAATTTCCCACGGCACAACTGATGATCGGGAAACACTGCACTAGAATACTTGCTGTGAAGTATTACTCTTATTTGTTTATGTAGGTAGTATGGATATATATGATTACTATTATTTTATAAGATACTACTGTATTTTATATCATGACATTACGCTTATTATATACCAGCCGTCCCCTGCCAGGCGTTGCTGTGGCCCAGTCTGTGTATATGTGTTTTGTGTGTACATGCACAAATACAGAAATATACACGCACACATATATTTACACACACATATACACCCTATATGCAAACACATATTTACACAAATATATATACACACACACAAAACACATGGAAATTCTCAGGGTGGTCCGCGAAAAGGCCTTACTGGTACATTATTTAAACTGTTATGTTTATTCATATCATGATCTGATCACCATGCTCATTATATCCCACATTCATGGGGTTATTGGGATAACAATACAAAAGGTTTGGTAGGGTAGTCCCCCTCTTACTCAGACTCAGCCCCTCCCGAATCAAACTCAGCCCTCCCCGAATCAAAATCCTGGCTACGGCCCTGTGTGTACATATATACTGTGTGTGTGTGTGTGTCTATATGTATGTGTATATTTGTGCATATGTGTGTGTGTATGAATCTGTGCATGTGTATATGTATATGAGTGTATGTATATACAGTATTCCCTCGCTACTTCACGGTTCACTTATTACGGACTCGCTGTTTCGCAGATTTAAAAAAAATAATTTAAAAATATATTATGGTATTTTCGTTGTTTTGTGGGGTTTTGCCACCACTGCTTTCCGAGGCACTTTCCCTCCTCAGTTTTCCCTCCCTCCAGTCTTGAAGGGCCTTTCCTTCACTTTATTTTAAGTTTATAAAGACTTAAAATAGTGTAAAACTACTAAAATAATGTATAAATATTAAAATAGAGAATCCCTATATCATGGTTTTTCATTTATTGCGGGAGGTCCTTGAACCTAACCCCAGCAATAAGTGAGGGAACACTATATATATAGTGTATTTTTTGGGATTACAAGTCTGTTCCGCTGGGGTTTTGTGTGTGTGTGTGTGTGTGTGTGTGTGTGTGTGTTTAGGGGTGATGGACACTCGTTGGACTGTTAGGTGTATTGTGTCCACATTTTGTGTCAATTCGTCCAGTAGTTTTTGAGTTATGTTAATCCCACAAATGAACATTACATTTTTGTTAATATAGACAAATGATATTAATTTATTATTATTATTATTAGAAGCAACTGGAAAAACTTACATGATATGAGGATTTAAAGATTGAACTGCAAAGACTCTGGCACAAGTCAATCCAGGGGGTCCCTGTGGTATTTATTATGTTTTCTTTATGATATTTTCTTTATTACACATATACACGGACATACATATCGTATTTCTTCTATTCTAATATACCATCAGTTGTAAGAGGCACACTGATTTCAATACTACCAACAGAAATTAAAAACTTTATTTACATTCAGGGGGGGGGGGGAGCATTTAGCCATGGCCGGTAAAGTGCTGTCAAATTACATACATTCTGCAGTGTAGATAGAGCCTTATATGTTTTCATGCAACAAAAGTGCATTTCTTTCCCTGTCTCCTTGCTACACTTTGAGCCTTTAAAGGACCCCGTATCTTCCATCTTGCTTTGTCTTTAAGGGCATAAAGATTCATTACACACAAAAAGCCACAAATGTTCATGGTATAGTTCAAAAAATTTATTTATCAAATTGATTCAGACAGTACAGAATCAGTTATATTTCCAAAAAATACCCTTTCTCCTTTTTACACATGTAATAATCTATAGCCAACAACATTCTATATACAGACTGGGAGTTACATTACCAATAGAAATTTTATTTAGTGACGGGCAAATGCAGGGCACTGTTGCCTTGCCAGCTCATAAACTACAGGAATTAAGGGCCCTTCCAGACAAGCCCTATATTCCAGGATCTGATCCCAGGTTTTCTGCTTTAAAATAGATTATATGGGTCCATACTGCCAGATAATCTGGGATAAACAGAAAACCTGGGACCAAATTCTGGGATCTATGGCCTGTCTAGTAGAGCCCTAAGGCCCCATCTATACTGCCAAATAAATTCAAGATTATCTGTCTTGAGCTGGATTATATGGCAGTTCAGGCTCATATAATCTAGTTCAAAGCAGATAATATGAATTATCTGCTTTGATAATCTGAAGTGTTGATTATCTGTGATTATCAGCCCTGCATTTCCAACCTGATCTATACTGGGAAAGAATGATATATGAAATCTTGTTACACCAGCCTCAGAATTTCCTTTGTGAACTGCAAGCAATATACAGTACTACTTTGGCCCCATCAATCTGCAGATAATCCACTTTATTTGCTTTGAACTGGATCATATGAGGGCCCTTCTACATCACCATATACAAGTGTGTGTGTGTGTGTGTGTGTGTGTGTGTGTGATATATTTGTCAAAGAAAAACATACGCTAACATTTTGGAGAAGAGGTCAATATAAGAATAATTAATATTAAGGATGAATATATGCCCCATGTGTGATGGGTGAACATAGAGATTACATGTATAAAATATATGATTGTTTAATTTATTTATTGTACATTTTGTGTTAATTTTCGTTGTGAGTGATATTAATAAAAATAATTAAAATAAAATAAAGCTCAGGTTATCTGCTTTGAACTGGATTATATGGCAATGTAGACTCGTATAATCCAGTTCAAAGCAGATAATGTGCATTATTTGCTTTGATACTCGGGATTTTATATGGCAGTGTAGAAGGGCCCTTTGTCTTTTGCAAAAGATACATACAGTTACACATTCAAAATCTTTAAATTTACTAGTATCAATCAGAAACCAAAATCAAAATATTTAAAAGCTAATGAACTGAGAACATTTTACATTTCCTTTTAAAATTAAGGTTGTGTAAAATGTATATAGAGTATATATGCCAGATGTCACTGAAACTTTGGCAGTCCTACAAATCATTATTAAGTCACAATTCACATATATGATGTATGGAATGTTCTTGATAAATATCATTAATGTTTTTTTAAAAAAATATATAAACATAATAAATATAAGCTTTATTCAGTAACAATTACTATTATTTTTAATGATGTAAACAAAGATCTGCATCCTCTACATTCACTTTAGAGATTTCATATTTGTTTCTATCCTTTCAGTTCATGAAGCACTATCAAAAAAGGCAAGCAATGTGTTTTGATCATAGCTTCCCAAAATTTCCAGCAGAAGAGGAACCTTGGTTTTCACATTAGTACCTTTAAATTTAAATTTATCTATGAATAGATCTGTAATCATACCTGAAAATAAAAGAAAAGGGAAATCAGTATTATTTTCAGAAGACTGATTTTTTTAAATAAAAAAAGTAAGAGAAATAATTCGTATACAAAATTAAGGGTAAAAAGTCAAGTATTTTACATTGAAGAGCCATCACTGGAATCATTTTACATCACATGCAGCATACAGCAAAATGTGTAGTAAAACTCAGGATCTTTTCTAAGTACTGAACTCAATGGCAAGCTTGTCATACATGTCAGTGGAAAATGTTCTGGAGCATATGTTCACCAATGAGGCCTTGTATTTGCATGGATCAACATTCACTATAGCACTGTTTTCGTTTCAATTAGTGCCAGATACATAGGTTTTTGTTCTTGAGTAAATGCAGAGTCTCCCACAAGAGCTGCAATTTATCATCAGCTCTTACACACACCTTGAATGCCCACTAAGGTGGAATCCTATTGAAACAATGCACTAGCACATCTGCTGATGTATGGACTTGCATAAGGAAACGTCTGAGACCGTCTTACACAACCAATTATCTTGTGCAAAACCATCTTTAGTACTACCAATCTGGCACTGCAGCACAACACCTACTGCTTCCCACTCTACTACATTATTTATTTATTATTTACTATATTTATACCCCATTCTTCTCACTCCGAAGGGGACTCAGAACGGCTTACAAGTAGGCAACAATTCAATGCTGCATAAACAGACATTCAAATAAAATAGATATACATTAAAACCAAAAAGTTTTTTTAAAAACCATCTAAATATTAAAACCAAAAATTAAAATTACTTCTCCCTTTTTACTATGGAATTGCATAGAGTCTTCCACTCCACTGGTAAAACTAGACTTCTGCATTGATTAACTCAAACTGTATGTGTATAACAAAGTACACAATCCTGATTTTCGTTTGAAATGAAGGACAGCACAATTGCAGTTTGAGAGATACTTCAGAGATACTTCATATTAAGTTCTGCCCTAGAAACTGGAATCACTCCCTACAAGGGCAAACAGAAGGACACTATAATAGACACTGACACATTTCTATGATAGGGTATCACTATTCCAAAAAAGCAAGAGCAGAGCTAGAGAAAATTAGAACGGTGCTAATGGACTAACCATAAAGTCTTTCAAGCGATGTAGGTTGTTTCTTGTGCTCTTGGATTAGCTGCTCAGCTTCTTCCAAAATGCTGCGGTATTCTGGAATCAGGAAGTCTGTATTTCCTTCATGAGCTTGTAACTCCTTAAATGAATAATAATAAGATAAGATATTAAAAGGAAGTCATGCTTAAACATGTATGGATTTATAGGAAGCAGAAAGAAGACGAGATTTTCACTGCCTTTTAATTTAACAAAGAAAAGTGTTCACAGTCCACCTTTTTGTTCTAGCGCAGTAATTTTGGATGAGCAGGTACAAAATAGTGATTCAGGCAAACAAGCATGTGCTATGAATCAAGAAACAAGTTGGCTCTGGGGCATACCAGAGCCAAAATGACAGTTTCTTTCCCGCAAAACTCCATTCCTAATGCTCTAGGAAAATCATGTTGGATATATATTTGTTTCGATTCATATGGACACTTTTAATGTACTTCTGACTTTATTTTATAGATTAGATCAGAATGGGAAAAGTGAAGTTCTTCAAATGTTATTGGAGGGCTGTTTTCACCATTGGCCGTTCTGGATATGACAGATGGGAGCTGCAATCCAACCACATCTGTTGCTTTGTCTGAAATTAAATTTGTGGAAGGCTTGCGGCAAAACAAACAGTATTACAGAGTACTTTTGCATCCATCCATGATTGTAGTGATATTGGCTATGATTTACAGAACACAATATATACTAATTCAGACCATTTAATTAGCACACTAAATATTATCTATCCAGACAAGCAGTGTCTTCCCATAATTTGTGGCAAAAATCTTTCCCTGTGTGAAACGTAATTGGAAATGCTAATGAGTGCTCCTGGGACCTTTTGCATGTACATGTAATCTATTTAATTATAGATTCTCCCTTACAAGCCCTAGCTGCATTTGTAACAGGGTTATCATGATTTCTAGCATAATATTACATATTTTCCAGCGTTGTCCGTAGATGCCTCCAAGGTCATGTGGCCGGCATGACTGCACGAAGCACTGTTACCTTCTTGCCGAAGCGGTAACTATTGGTCTACTCACATTTCCATGTTTTCTAACTGCTAGGTCGGCAGAAGAGGGAACTCACCCCACTTCCTGTATTTGAACTGCCAACCTTTCAGTCAGCAAGTTCAACAGCTCAGTGGTTTAACCCGCTGCACCACTGGGGGCTCCATTTTCCAGCTACATATCTATTATTTTGAAATAGCAAAACAACTCTCGAACATTGGAGGGGAACCAAAAAAGCAGAATAGAAATGAAACAAACAAAACTATTACATCAGTCCTTCCACAATATGGAGATAGATAGATAGATAGACAGATAGATATCACACTCACACACATAACTGCAACATGCTAAATACTTACTTTTAAAGCATCTATTAGTTCCACTTTTTTAGCCAGCATCAGCTGATACTCTAATTTTGGATGGATTAACTTTAAGGTGTGATTCACAGATACCTCATTTATATCTAGAAGACAATCACAAAAAGCAACTAAATCATCTGAATATTTTTGCATAAATAAAATGGTATCCTAAAATAAGAAGACCAAAATCCTTACCACATGATATATTGAGATTAATTTTCCTTTTAGTAGCTTCTTTAGACAGCACATCTTTTAGAATAGATATTGTGGATATATTGTCAGATTTGAAATATCCTTCCCCTTTCCTGAATGAAGGATTAAAACAATAATCTAGATAACTCTTACTCCTACAAGATTCCAGTGTTGACTTTAGTAACCTAAACAGTATGCAAGCATATCTCCTCATACACAAAATATCTTGCCAGGCTGAGAAGGCTAAATGTTAAAATATTACTGGTCAATGATCTATTATCAAAAATTCCAAAATATCACAAAATCCAAAATTAACTACATGGATGGCTGAGATAGTGATTTCTTTCCTTTCTGATGGTTTAATATATACACAAGCATGATTTGTGCACAAAAACATTGATAATATTTTATTAAACACCCTCAAGCTATGTGTATAAGGTGTACTTAAAACATAAATTAATTTCATATTTAGTCAGGCTCCATTTCCAAAATATCTAATATTAAAAAATCTTTTTTTTTAAAAAAAGTAAAACACATTCGGGTTGTTGTAAGTTTTCCAGGCTGTATGGCCATGTTCCAGAAGCACTCACTCCTGATGTTTCACCTGCATCTATAGCAGACATCCTTAGAGTTGTGAGGTCTGTTGGAAACTAGGAAAATTGGGGTTTTTTATCTGTGGAATGTCAAGGGTGGGAGAAAGAACTAATGTCTGTTGGAGGTAGGTGTGAATGTTTCAGTTGGCCACCTTGATCAGCATTTAATGGCCCAACAATTTCAAGGTCTGGCTTCTTACTGCCTGATGGAATCCTTTGCTGGGAGGGGATCAGGTGTCCCTGATTGTTTCTAGTCTGGAATTCCCCTGTTTTTGAGTGTTGTTCTTTATTTAAAGTTATAAAACATCAGAAGAGAATGCTTCTGGGAAATGGCCATACAGCCCGGAAAACTCACAACAACCCAGTGTTTCCGGCCAAGAAAGCCTTTGACAATGCACAAAACACACCTGTTTCTAACATTTTCAACCTAATTTCTAAACCATAAAAATAATATTTTTTTCAAATTATTTCTAGGAGTATTGTTTAAGGCTTCCATAGCCGGAATCACTGGAGTGTTGAATGGTTCTAGCAGAATTTTCTCGTGATGTTTCGCCTGCATCTGTGGCTGGCATTTTCAGAGGATCTAGGAGTTTGGACATACTGCAGTGCTAAGAAAACCTCTTTCTGAAACTTATTAAACTTTGGAACACTCCAATTCTAACACGTTTACTTTGCAACAAGTTCTGATAAAACCAACTGGCCTTTCTCCAGCTAGGTATCTTTAGCACTAAAGAAGACAGAAGAAAGGGGAAACTGCAGTGCAAACCACATTGACTTAATTGAAAGCAAAAACCAAAACACATTTTAAATGCAATCTCCTGAACGTATACTATATTTCCTATGCTTAACAGACATGTATATTTCAGCGTGTTATTTAGTACTTTTCAAACAAAAGGTGTACTTCAGTAGCTGGATTTCATTTTACCGGTAGGTACATTCAAGTTGTGTATCCAAAAAAGTGTTCTGAAAGTAGAAGCTGACACTCTCCCCCACAGGCGTCTTTTCAGGAACTTCAGGCAAGCAAAACACGACCCATGAGTGAACTTCTGCAAAGCTGAACTGGCCTTTGAGGGTCAGTGTATTCATGGGTCTGAACAACAACAACAAAAACAAGAAACGTATTTGTTACGACAAAGGAGTAATCTTATTTCCATAATAGTTGAAAACATGATAAAAAGCTCAGAATTTCTAGTCATTAGATGACAGCTTGATGCATGAGGACCTTGTCCTGTCCTATCTATCTAATATCACACTTCCAGCACAACATTCAAATATAGCAAAAAAATCTCCAAAGAGTTTTTATGAATTTCTGTTTCTCCATTAAGTAAGATAGTAATTGTGGATCACATCCAAATGTTTATCTCAGTGATGTAAAGACCATAACATGATTTAAGGTATGGTTACTGTCTTGCTTGTTTTCAACCTGCACATTTGGATGGAACCAATACCAGGAAAATCAGTAAGGTTTTTTTTCTTTTCTCTTTGAGAAAAGGCTTGAAACTTCTTTTTAAAACCTATGTCCCTATAAATACTACAATAAAACAGCAAAACTGTATTTACTTGTGAATGTTTTAAAACAAAAACAATAGGAATGGATGAAATGTAAGAAACATGCAAGAAGACTATGCAGCAACCATCATTTTCCATGTTTTTTTCTTGCACTTTAAAAAGGGTTTTGGAGAGAGATGTCTTTCTAAAGTAGCAACCCGAAGAAGACCACAAACTACACAAATGCGATTTCCAGCCACATCTACACATATTTTCATATGATGGCTCCACTGAAGCCTCTGATGAAAATAACTTTCTTACAGCATTTATAGTGAGGTTCTGGCTAAACCAGGTTTTACTCAACTCTGACCTTGCATAAACTTCAAACCACAAGCCTTGAATTTAAACTGCAATTGAACATTTGCTCTCAATAATACCTGTCACGATCAATACAATGTGTCCTTTGATGAAGTGAAAGTGGCTTAATTTGATATTGTCGAACTTGACAGGTTTTTGGTTCAACTCTTGGAGTCACATATGCTTGCAGTGTCCCATACCGGCCCTCAATTGAAAGAATCTGATCACAGAATAGAAAGAAGGCAAAATTTATTCAAATTTTGACCAATTTTCAAACATAAAACTTCTAAAGTATGACTCTAGTCTTCTCTTCTAAAAATAGTAGAATACAATGTTTCATATCTTCTTACAAGGCATGCTTCTCACGATTTTTATTATTATTGTGGCTTTTTGAATTAGTTCTTAAATTCAACAATTCTCTGAACTGTTATTTAAATGCAATAGTCTCAACATGTTTAAATTACACTATATTTACCTTAAGTTCAAGCCTTGTAGTATTTGCTTCACACCGGTAAGTGGCGAGAAGGAAGTTACCATTGGGCTGCGGAAAAGGGAAAATTTGAATCAGTAGGCTCCAAAACCAGGAAATCTTCATTTAGGTTTGACTTTGTTTATAATATGAATCAATATCATATCAATTACATTAAGAAACAACAATGAATTGCATGTTATGGCTTCTTGGACTCCCTTTCTGTCTAAGAAGCCATAATAAGCCCTTTAAAAACAGGTTGAAGCACTTTGCTGACTGGGGTGTGATTTAGGTGCACAGTAGGGCAGTTCTTGAAAAGCAGATGATGCCTCCCATGAATGACCCACAGAAAGTGTTTCTGCTTCATTTGGGGAGACCCCACCCACAAATCTCTTATCATTTTTGGGTTGCTTTTGGAGAGCATGGTGAGGTGCGGCTTCTGCTAGGTGAGCGGAATGCAAATCAAGTGTATCTGTCTCCAAATAAATTAGTCTTATATTAACCCATTTTTTGGGCTATAAAGCTTTGATGAATTCGGGATTGTCTGCACTGACAAAAGAATCATGCTCATCTTGTCACTAATGTAATTTTTGATGATTCACATGAAGTGCCTTTCTTTATGATGCCTGAGAGCATCATCCGATGTAAAAACAAGTGCCTTTTATGCCACGGTTTCCTGGGAAATCCAGGTTTTTTGGTATATGGTCAGCACTTCAAGGTGGCGTTGCTGTGGAGCCATGGGGAGGAGTTAGTGGTGGAAGGGATAGGTTGGTGGGAATTACATTTCAATCCTATCTTATGGGAATGCAGGTGCACGGGAGAAGAAAAGTGATAGGTGCCTTACACTTGAAGTGTAAATATGTATGTTTGTATAAAAAGCAGAGCAGCCACAACTGTGTGGCTAAAATAATACAAAGAATTGGAGATGTGGACTGTGCTCTTACACCAAAGTGAGTTCTGTCAGAAATATTAAAAATTAACTAGGTATTTTTAATTACAAAAATGTGAGTCAAGCACTGAAAGAGTTAAATGGATGCAATGACTAAGCAAAAGCTGCAGTTCTATATAAGCAGGTATGCCTGTGTTAGTTTGCCTCAGTGGGAGAAAAGTCTCAGTCTGTGAGAAGGCCTCATAGTGTGAGGTAGGCCTTAGTCTGTGAGAGAAGCCTCTGTGTGAGGTAGGTCTTCGTCTGTGAGAAGGCCTCAGAATGTGAGAAGGCCTGGTGTGAGAAGCTTTGGTGAGAAAAGCTCCACATTGAAGGTCTTGTGTGTAAAGCTACTATGTGAAGCTCCTGTGTAATTTCAGTGCGAGAGGAGGCTCTGTGAGAGCGAAGCTGTTTATCTGCATAAGAAAGAAGCCCAGCGTGGAAGCAACAAAGGAAGTATAAAGAACTTCATTTGTGTTATAGAAACCTTGCTCTTATATATAGTAGAACCTTATTATTTTACTACAAAGAAAAGCCTCCTATGGAAGAGATAACATAGGGCTATGTGTTTTGGTTCTTTTCATCATTTTGGGCTACTAGTGCTGTGTCATGCTGCTGGAAACTGTTTTGAGTCCCTTCAGGGATGAGAAAAGTGGTATATAAATGCAGTAAATAAATAAATTAGCGTTCTACATACCTCTGATTCACAGTCAACAACACTAACCATAGCTGAATGTTTATCTACATCCTTGAGGTCTATTGGAACATCGCACTGTGGAGACAAACAATGTTTAATTTTTTAAATTATGTTTATCCAATTTTCGATATCCTTCTCATTGCTATATAATTCCTCTTTCCATACCTCAATCAATATATGCTTCAAATTATATTGTTTTTCTACTAAATTCCTATATCTATTACATATAATAAAAGTCAGTGTTTGAGGTGGTGCAGCCTAGCGACCAAGCGAGCGACGGGAGGAATATGTGCCAGTGTTTCGATTGGCTGCCATTGTGGCATTATTTGCATAACGGGCTCTAACTGGCCAGCCTTAGAAATCCAACATTCTACGGCCACAGACAGAGGAGATTGGTTGCCACTGAAATGGAATTTGCCTAACTGACTCCAAATGGCCAACCACATTCAAACATTCTAAAGTGACTCAGAGGGAAAGGGGAAGGCCTCAGGCAGTCAGCCACTGAGGCCCACAGCAATGACAGATCAGGACCAAACTGGGCAAACAGGGGCCCAATGGCCCACTTCACTACCTGGTGTGGTTTAGGGCAGGAGGGGGCACGAATGATGGGATTTGCAGTACCTTCACGTCATTCACTTCCCAAACAACACTAAAGCCCCTATAAATCACAAACCAGGCCCAAAATTGACAGAAAGGCTTCCTTAACTTGATTTTCCTGACTAGGCCTCAGCTCATGGGATATTGTTAGGCTTCCTTAACTTGATTTTCCTGACTAGGCCCCCGGGACTCGCAGTACCTTCACTAATTTCCTGAGACCACTGCAAGCCACATAGACATCTAATAGGAACCAACCTTGGCACACAATGCCTTCCTCAAATAACCTGGGCACCGCCGGGTCCTCAGCTAGTATATATATATATCCCATAATCCCTTTCTCCATCTCTATTTTTCATTCTAAAATTTTATTTAGATCTGCTTCTGGGCTTTCCTTTTTTCCCATTCTGTTATCCTCTGTGTCATAGGTGTATCCTTATGGCTCCAGTGTCCACGCCAGTTCTCAGATAGTATGATACTCTATGACACAGATAAAAAATGGAAACAACTTTCTACTTTTACATTTAAGTAACTTTAAGGTAAAAATAACATCACAGATTTTTGGGGGATTAAACCAAACAAACATATTTAAGTGCCCAGATCCAAAATGCTTAAACCATCTCTTACCTGTAGCAAGACAATATCAATTGCTGCCTGGACCTCTAACACAAGGCTGTAGCTGGCATCATCCCTATTCAATGTAAATTTGTCATTTATGCTAAATGTTGGGACAGTTAAAACTGCAGTGCTGGACTTCGAGGACTGTTGATATTTTTCACGCTCTTGGATCACCTTGATCTGTAGTTGTTCCAATTCATTCCTTTTTCAAAATAATAATAATAGTAATAATCTTTATTTATATTTGTGTTTCTGAAAAAAACCTGATTTTCCTGTTTTCTTTTTTTAAGTACACAGAAATTATTTCACATATGTTAAACCTCTAATTCTCACAAGAATGTTGTTTATGTGGTTAAATAAAGCTACAAACAAGTTTTAGGGTCAAGTGTCTCCTTACCCTTCCTTTCATGCTTCAGTACAAAGGCCATGGACAGTACTGTCAATGTTCCCTATTACGTCCAAAACAGGGCTCTTTGGCTTAAAGTCAGTTAATAAGCCATACAAATTAACAAGGATCATATCCTGGTTTATTTGGTTTGTTAAACTAACATTAAGCTATAGTTTCAAGGTTTTGATAACATGAAACCATAATCCAAAACTAGTACATAAAGGGGGGAGGGTGACTGGAGGAGTGCTCAACCTCAGCTCTTTCAGAATTACATAATTTAAAAGCATATAACTTTAATTTGGTTGCTGTAGGTCACTAAACAAGTATGATATCTTGTGAGACTTAAAATAGATGTAAGCATCAGTAGTAATACATCAACACAGTAACGATTTCAAACTAAAAAAGAATAAAATTCTAGAGATGTTTACTGAAAAACAGATGGTGCAAAGAAATGTATAACTGAAACACTGGTGCTATGAAGTTTCTGTTGGACATATAAGTGAAGTTAACAAGGGTATAATACTTACACAAAAGGTAAGCTTGAATGGGTGCAAAGACTGAAAAAGGTTTTTTTTATTGTCTATATTTTAATATTTATATTACCTTAAGGATAAAACCTTGTTCTGCATGTCATGAGACAGCTTTAATCCATCCCCTGATCCACACTCTCGGTGGATAGGCTCTGTAGTTAATCCTGTCACCCATCCTGAAAAATATACATAATTATGAAAGACATATAAATAATTATTTAAATGAATCTTCTCAAAAAGGATACCAACTGATAAAAAGTTCCAACTAGAAACCTTAGGTCTAAGGCTGCTATCTAATCTATTGAGTTACCAAGAACTAGTTAAGCACAGCCTTATTCAGAGCCATACAAAGAATCTTCTGACTGCACTTCAGAGCCCAGCATCTCTAGCACAAGCTAATAACTTTAGGGAATTTGAAGTGCAGCTGCCTGTTCAGCTTTGGATCAGGGTGCAAGGAGAAGGAGGCTGTGACAGGGAATTGCAACAGGAATCCTGCTTCTGATTCTTACAGTCTCATCACTGCTGGTTGGGGCCTAGGAACACCCTTCTTTTTGTATCCTGATCATCCTGGTTTTTAAGGATAGAGAGAATTTATAATCATTGCCTCAGTGTCATATCCTCCATGACAAATAATTCTGGAAAGGGTGAAAGATTCATAAATAGGAAAACCAAGTTCAAATTTTCACTCTACCAAGAAATCTACAGAGTGTCTTCCAGCAACTCAGAATCAGTGTGTTAAAGTAATTAGAGAAGACCCATGCTTTTATTTACTTATATAATGAAATAAAGTTTCACCCCATTAACTCATTTTTTTCCTGAATATAGCAAATATTTTCCATCTTAAATGTGTGATAGATATATCCATGTGTTTTGAAATAATTTTAGCTTTTCAAAACCTGAGTATGTTGACGTTATGATCTCATCATAGCCTTCCTTCCCAACACAGCCACCTTGGACAGATGTGACACTTTCTGAAAAGGTCTGAAAATCAAACAGAGAAAAAAAATGAGGCAAGTATACCCCCCAGATTTCATGTTTTAGATTTTTTAAAGATGTAACTATTGTGAAGGGGAAAGATGCACAGCTTTAAAACATCATTTTAAAAGAGTGCTATGGTATTGGGTATGTGGGTAACAAACAGAAGACAAGTGCTTAATAATAGTGTAGAACTAGAAATGGAGATATGTTAAATAAGACAAAGATTAAAAGAAATGGACAACCAGAATTCAGCTCAAGATTGTCTTGTAAGCCAGTGTAAATAAAACAATCTAAAATGGAAGGTTTCGAAATGTCAATATATCACATATAGTATATGAACATAAGTTGTGGTCTTATGACCAAACCTCTATTCAAACACTGATAAAAACTCTGAAAATCATGATGGGAAATTATGCAGGAAAAATAATGTAGTGGTTTGTTGTTGTTGTTTTTTTTAAAAAAGGATATTTAATTAAAAGGCAATAGGTTTTCATAACAAACTTACATATTCATATCTGAGAACAGGGCTCTTTGAATTTTCAAAGCCATAGACTTCCAGCATTCCATCATCTCGACCAATAAGCAATTCCTTAACTCCATCTCCTAAAATGTCAAAGCTGTCCATACACAAAATGCCTGGAAAGTATAGGATTAAACATTCAGAATGGAATGCAATTTCATCTTTGACATGTTATTGGCAGTTTTTGCATTTTTAATATGCACATGTGTACAGACATATTCCCATTCAACACATAACAAAGTGGAGAATGGGGGAGGTTTCCTTCAGGTAGTCTTTGGCCTCATCTACACTAACCAACCAATACAGTTTAAAATCAGGATTGAAGAAAGTGGTTTAGCTGTTCAGATGATTACACAGGAAATCCTGGAACCAGTTTGAGATACAAAGGGTGATTACACAAACCAAGAACACTGATGGGTGCTTTCTTAGGCCACTTCTACACTGCTCTATATCCCAGTATCAGATCCCAGATTATCTGCTTTAAACTGGATTATATAAATCTCGACTGCCAGATAATCTGGGATAAGAAAATAATTTGGGACCAGATCCTGGGATATAGGGCAATGTAGAAGGGGCCTTACATGTGCTTTCGTGAGAGTTTGTTGTCTTGCTGTTGCAATTTGAAGCCAACTTCGAACTAAATTAAATGGTCAGTGCAGATGGAGCCATGATATTTCCTCTTTCTCCAAACCAGATGCTGTCTATTTTTAATTGAGACATAGTTCACCTAACAATATATACCAAAGTCTTGCAGGAACTGGAAAGAAAACTGAGTTGCTTTTCCAGTCCTGGAGCTGCCCTAAACCTGTTTTAAGAAGTAAGCTAAGAGATATCATTTCCAAAAATGTAAATATTTACAAAAATGCAAATACTGAAACAAATGACATGCAAATGCATGATAAATCCCATTGTTTCTAAGTGAATAGAATAAGTTTCTTGTGTTTTAAAAGTTATACCTTAGATTGAAATTATAAAGGGAGCTGTCTATTTACTTCATGCTACATCAACTGTGGCATCACTTGATCTGTGGTAAAACATTAAGGCACTTACCACCTCTTTTTTTCTCATTACCAATTTTCCACTTCTCTTCTGGGGAAACACCAGTAATTTCTACCAGACCAATATTACCATCAGATGTTCCAAATAAAACCTCTTCACCAGAGTCACCTAATAACAGAAATTAAAAATATTATGAGTTCTGTGAGAGGGTGAACAACTGACTGTGCTTTGCACGATCAGTTTACAACCAGTTGCGCACTTCAAAATCGCTTGCACAAAGGGATTTATAACCACTTGCACAATGAAAAATGCATCAGCTACCATGCTTACGCCAACTCTGAAAATATGCAACCTGTAACAGGGCAGACCTTGGCTATGACAACGATATAATAGGAAACAGGCCTGTGTTTCTTATTAAAATCAAGTACGATGCATCAAAAAACTCTGCTTACCACCATTTCCATTCTTCAAAGCCAAAACAGAAGGTGGACCAGGGACTTCCATTTCATACAGTAAATCTGACCCCTCAGGAAAATGAAATGGAAACACTATTAATTCTAATGCTTAACTATTTCTTTCTCTCATTTTACATTAAAACAAAGAAAATTGTTTATGAAAGCAACAGCTTTTAAAAGTGGAATTGTGTTTCTCCCTTTAAGTATTGGATAAAAATGGGATATAATTCATGCAATTCAACCCAGAACCATGGTCTTACTCTGGAGTCGGGCATATTTACATTAATGTAAAAAAAAAAAGACACATAATAATGTCAAGGGGAGGCTGCAGGATCTATGCGAAAGTGGAAAAACCATGAATATCTTAAGATCCCCAAACTTACATTCTACAGACTGCTGCTACAAAAATCTCCTTCAGTATCACCATCCTTCTTGGAGACAAGGAAGAGAAGAATACTGGGAAAAAAATTTGGTAGCAGTCTGCTCTTCTCTACTGGAGCACATGGGATACAGCGGCAAGACAGCAAAGGAGGTGGGAAGGGGCTCTTATGGTATCAGATTCTCTGGGCCCGAGGGTGATAAGGATTTGCAAGTTTCTCTCACCCACTACCACCATGAGCAAGGTGAGCCTTAAAAATTCCTATCAAGTCCACCACCCTTGGCTTCCTCCCCTCCCTACATCCCTCCCTCCACCCCAGGCTCTTTCTACACTGCCATATAATACCTATTTATCAAAGCAAATCCACATTATCTGCTTTGAAGTAAATTATATGAGTCTTCACTGTCATATAAGCCAATTCAAAGCAGATAATGTGGATTTTATATGGCAGTGTTGAAGGGCCATATAACCCCCACCCGCCTGCCCTCCTCCCATCTTTCCATCCCATCTCCTTCCCCACATGTGTCCTCCCTCCTTCTGCTCCCCAATTCCATCCCCTTATGATAATGAAAAGAAGCAAATAAGGTTTACCTGCAGAACTCTAAGAACTCTGTCTTGACATGCCAATATGGGTGTAATGCAAGACAGTTTCTCTACTGGAAGACAGATAACATCATTGATTTTATCTCCTGATAAGTAGTAGTGTTGATCTTTACAGTCACAGTAATGGTTATAAATATAGCTTGCACCAAGAAAGAGATCTGATCCAGATATATGCCTAAAATAATAGCAATTATAATAAATAATTAGTTGCCACCATGATAACTAAATATTAAAAATTTTCAATTGCCATCTCTGTATATAAACTTTTCATATAGTGGGGCCTAAACTACATAAATCTAAGGGGGCAATTGTCCCCACTAGAAATCATTTCCTCCTCAATCCTAACTAGCCACCAATTATTTATTTATTTAATATTTATTTATTTATTTATTTATTAACTTCGATTTAGTATACCGCTCACTCCGGAGCTCAGAGCGGTTTACAAAGAAGCAAAAACACCGAGAAATAAAACAATTAAGCAGTTAAAAACATATTACACATCACAACAGATTAAAACATATTAAGAGCACAACCCTCAGCAACGGCTGGGGGGACGGGATAAAGAGCCTGGGGGAACCATAGGCGGCAAGCGGGCAATGTGGTTGAATTAAGAGCCGAACGCCTTCCTAAAAGCCAAGTCTTCAAGGCCTTGCGAAAGGGCAGGAGAGCGGATGGCGCGGATCTCCTCCGGGAGGCCATTCCAGAGACTTGGGGCGGCTACAGAGAATGCCCTCCGCCGTGTAGTGGCTGGGGGTCGGCAGGTTCCGAGGGGAGGCACCACAAGGAGGTTGAGCTCCTCGGAGCGTAGTGATCTCGCAGGCATATAGGGGGTAAGTCGCTCCCTCAAGTACACTGGCCCCAAACCATAGATGGCCTTGAAAGTGAGGACTAACACCTTGAAGAGGACCCGGAATTCAATCGGAAGCCAGTGCTGCTCGCGCAAGAGTGGAGTCGCTCGGTCAGATCTTGCAGCACCCAGGAGGAGGCGAGCTGCGGCGTGCTGCACCAGCTTAAGCTTCCGGATCATCGACAAGGGAAGGCCAATGTAGAGCGCATTACAGTAATCAAGCCTCGAGATGACCGTGGCTTGGATCACCTTAGCCAGGTCGCGTTGGGAGAGGTAGGGAGCCAGGCATTTAGCCAACCGGAGATGGAAGAATGCTGTCCTGCAGGTGCAGCCGATCTGCTCCTCCATGGACAGGTGGGCGTCCAGTCGGACCCCTAGACTTTTACCGATGGCTGAGGGCAGAGGGCCACACCATCGAAAGTTGGCAACTGGGTCGCTACCCCGGGCGGCCCAGCCACAAGATCTCCGTCTTCGCCGGGTTCACCTTCAACCCCCGGGCTCCCACCTCAGACTCAGCGGGGTATCATCAGCGTACTGATCACACTCCAGCCCAAAACACCGCACCACTTGGGCGAGTGGTCGCATATAGATGTTGAATAATAGCGGGAGAGGATAGCCCCCTGAGGCACCCCGCAGTTCAGCGGGAGCCTCCGGAGACCACCCCCACTTCACACGCTGTTGGCGGCGTTGGAGGAAGGAGGACAGCCAGTTGAGGGCTGTCCCCTCACCCCGCCACCGCCAGGCGGTGTATCAAAAGTTGGTAATCGACGGTATCAAACGCTGCCGTGAGATCCAATAACACGAGCAGCGCCCGATCCACCTCGGTCCAAATGGCAGCGGAGTAGATCTGTGATGGAGACCAAGACAGTCTCCGTCCCATGGCCTGAACGGAAGCCGGACTGGAAGGGGTCTAGCCAGGTTGCGTCATCCAAGAAGGTCTGCAGCTGGTCCATTGCTGCCCTCTCAATCACCTTGCCCAGGTACGGAAGATTCGACACTGGGCGGTAATTGGAGGAGCCGCGGGTCTAATCCGGGCTTCTTCAGCAATGGACTGACCACCGCCTCTTTAGCTCCTCTGAAAAGCCCCTTGCTCAAGGGAGCAATTGACTATCTTCAACAGAGGGCCTCGTAGCCCCTCCACGCAAGCTCGAATCAGCGTGGAGGGGCACGGGTCGAGGGAGCAGGTGGTCGGCTTAAGGGCTGCGACAATCTTGTCAACATCCTCTGCGTCCAGTGGTCGAAACCGGTCGAAGGTGTACCCGGCGGAGGGCCACGGGGTCCCAGCTCCTGGACTGTATCAAGTGTGGAGAGAAGGTCCCGGCTGAGCAACGCAATCTTGTCTGCGAAGTGATTCTGGAAAGCCTCAGCAGAGAGGGTCGAATTGTCATTGTTTGGGATGGTAGGGACCATCGTCAGCTGCCGAATTATCCTGAACAATTGAGCTGGGCGTGAATCCGCAGACGCTATCAAGGAGGCATAGTAAACTTTTTTCGCCTCCTTGACAGCATGCTCATAAGCATCCATAAAAAGCTTATAAGCTAATATCCTGCTTTATCTCTCCTTACGGAGATTCAAAGCAGCTCACAGTTGTATTGTAATATTTTTTTATTACAATACAACTTAAAATTTACTAATATATAATGATAAAACAGTATTATCATTATATATTATTATATATTATCAGCAGTATTATATGTAATATATAAGTATTACAGTACTACATTACAGTATTAGTATATATTATTATTAGTAGTATTATATTGTATTACATTAAAATATGATGATTACTATTTTACTGACACAAAAACACAGTATGTCACAGCAAATGAGATATATTTTATTATTAGTATAGCACAATATTAGTATTATATATTATTATATTGTACCATACTACTATACTGCAATATTATTAGTAATATTATATGTTATATGTAATACATAATAATATTATATATAATACTAGCTGTACCCGGCACGCGTTGCTGTGCCCTATTTAGGAGATGCGAGAAAGTCTGAGTATGTAAGGGTTGGAATTGTTGTTAGTGAATTGGGTGTTTTATGTTTGTGACTCAGCTCTTTGCCTGCAGTCCTTCGGGTTTGACTTGTACCATGGCCAGGACGGATCAGCTTGGGGAGGGCTTGTCCTGTCAGGGGATCTCTATCTTCACAGGTGCGTCCAGTGTCTGTTGGGGGACTGTTAAAAATCCTTTCCGTATCCTTTTTAGCCACCTTTCTCAAGATCTTCATGTCTAGCTTACTTTCTGCTCCTCTCTTTTTCAAGATGTTCTGCTCTGTGTCTTTTGCACCCATTGGTCGATGTCCGATGAGGCTTTCCTAATGGACAGGCCATCTGAGGGAGCTCTTCCAGCACTGGGCATCAGAAGGTACTTGGTGATGACCTCCATCCCTTGGAGCCAGCATATAGAGGGGCTGGAGCACCTCCTTGGCAAACCCCATTGTTGCTGGATGGTCCTCTTATTAATGTGGAATTCCAAGCCACTGGAGATCTTTTGGGAAAGGAAGAAGAGCTCCCCTTGAATGGTGTTGATCTCCATCATGGTCTTCTGATTTGAAAGTGTTGGAGGAGGCTCTGGCTGACAGTTTGTTATGGGTCGGAATGTTCATGTTGGCTGGCCAGTACAGCAGTTATGCAAATCCGCCCTTATTGGCAGCCAATCATGTTGTCAGAATGTAGAGGCTGGGGGAGTCTTTGGCAGCCCCGGAGGGTGCTGGGAAATGTAGGGGTTTTTTTACTCGTTGTTTTGGGGGCCTTTTAGGTTTGGGGGGGGAAAGTTTCTTTGCTACAAACGTACCTTGCTTGAGGCCTATTTCTTTTGGCAAGTTTTGTGTTTCTGCGTTGTAAGGTTTCTCTGTTTGAGGTAGTCTTCACATGACGACTGTTCCTTTATATATATAGATATTGTACTGTATTAGACCTAGGCACGAAGATTACTGCAGACGTAGACCATGGGCTACCATTCTATATATTTCCATATCCATATAGCTTGGACCTTTTAAATCTATTAATTCAGAAAAACAAATGTGTTCAAGATGAATGAAATCAAGATGAATGTCACAAGTTTTACTCCTTCATCTTTATGGAGTAACATTAGTTTGTGGTATTTTTCTCATTCATTGCTACTCTGTGACATTTAGCAGGGTTTTATTTAACGTAATACTTATATTCCATAAATTCCATACTTTGTCAGCACATCTGAACAACAGATAAATATTAATTTGATTTTAATTAAAATTGCATGTTCATGAAAAATTTTGAAATGATTGAAATTATTTTGAAATTATTTATATATAGAAAAATTCTGGGAACTCTATTCTAAAATTCTAGGGATAGTCTGGATGTTATTTTCCCCCCTAAATAGCTTTGATAAATAGGATTTGCTCGTACTGGCTCTACCAATTTCAGTGCTTTTGCATGTAAACAACAAATCCTATTTAACTGGAGGTGACACCAGCAACAAGTGTGTGTATGCCACAGATTGTACCATCCATGTTAATCTTCCAAATTATTTTTAACTACTCTTTGATTCCAACTATATGACATATTTTAACTAACTGTATTACCAACATAATATTATTATTATTTTATTTTTATACCCCGCCAACCATCTCCCCAAGGGGACTCGGGGCAGCTTACAAGAGACAACCCCGAAACATGTCTTTTAATGGTGGAAATTGTATTTGTTCGTTTAATAATTGTACGATTACTGTCTGAAGCATTTGTCTATAGTGAAGATGGACAAGTGTGGAAAGTCAGGGGGGCATATTAGCTCTCAAGGAGACTTGGGAGGACTGCACCTGGTCCCAGAACAGAAATTAAGGAAATGCCCCCAAATGCTTCTACATTTTCATAATATTTTGGGCTTCAAAAAAAGGTTTTTAGGTTTCGTAAGGCTTAATGTACTAGTTGCCATTATATTGTCATTTAGAGTAAGCAACCATATTCACCAGCATTCATGTCAAAACAATCAGTTTATAGAACATCTGACCTTACTAAAACTAGTGGTTTTATGTCAAACTATCTTAAAATTCACATCTACATCAATTAGAGCAAATTAAAGCATTACACACATAAGGTCGAGATTTGATTTGCTCTAATTATGATTTAATTTAATTGTAGCTGAGCTGAAGTGCTACCTTTTTCAACATTAACTTGCAATTAAACTGATTAGATTTGAATGACTCAGCTAATTTCCACATTTATTATTGTAACTACTTCAATTAAAGTAAGTGTATTTATCCATCCATATTCTACTGAAAGATTAAAAAACAGTATAAAATGTACAAAAACACATGTTTAAGTTTCTAGACAAAGAAAGAGTGGATAGTATTATTTAAAAGGAAACTAAACGATAACAACTCTTTGAGTCACCCACTAAGATAAAAATCACAGCATCACATCCAAGTACTATTAATGTGATTTCTGATATACATACATAGCTTTGATGTTCTCAGTGAGGTTCGTATTGAATGAAAGAAACTGTTTCCCTTTCTTTGTGAAACCTCTAACCTCAGATCCTGCAGCCACAAAAATTTTCTCCTGAAGTGTATTAAGAGCACCTCCCAGTTCGAGCCTTGCAATTTTTTCCCCTGGCAAGGTCTTGAATACTGGCTATTCGGGGGAAAGGAAAACAGTGTTTAAAATAATCACAATTCTTAATATGATTTTAAATACATGTATTGTAGCTACAGTATTATATACGATGCTTCAAACAGTTTACTGTTTTACAGTTTACAGATTATTAAGTGTCCCTTAATAAAATTAGACAGTCCCCGAGTTACAAACATCCAACTTACAAACAACTCATAGTTAAGAACAGGGATAAGACAACAGGAAGCGAGAGAAATCTACCCCTCGGAAGAGAAACTCACTCCTGAAAGTGTTATTATGGGGGAAAGGTGTCTCAACTGAAGTTTTATCACCAATCCTTGTTTCTAAAACAAGACACATTTTTCAAAATCCACTTCAACATTTCTGTGATTTCACATATGCACTAAATGGATGGAACATATCCCCCTGCAGAAATGGGCATCATACAATAATTTACTTTGAATTGTGCTTGGAAGTTCACAGGTGGCTTTTACAATTGCTAAATTACAAGTTAAAAGTTCTTGTCCATATCCATTCCTGTAATGTAAGGCACTAATTTTTCTATCACCCTCATAAAAAGATCCAATATAGAGCTCATCATGATAGCATCTATGATCAACATGGCATGAATCCTGATAACCAAACACTTGTTTTTGAAATTCTTGTACACAACTTTGTGTTATGACAAAGGGTATGTATGCACAGAATTCTCCAGTACGGCTCTACATGGCATTGATTGCTAATATTAAAAATACAGAATAGAAAACAGATATATAATCATTTTTCACTTCTTCAAACAATCAGATGCCATAACTAGTATAAAACCATGTTTTGATAAATATTAAATAATATACTGTATATAAACTATGCAACAGGAATTCTGTCTGCTGATGAAGAAGAGACTTACCACAGATTCTCCTTTTTTGATACCAAAACAGGTAATAACACCATCATGATCTCCAATGACAACCTTAAAAGTAAATTAAGTAAGAAAGCTATTACTACATTTAAATGTTCAAAAAGGACTGTTCAGGAAATAATTAAAAAGGCTGCAGTCTAGCTAAAACTTTTTTACCTAGACTTTTCCCTCTTTTACCAAGTTCAACTTTTCTGACTATGTGGCTGCTACTCCATCTTGGCTGTTTCAGTTTCTCAAATGCGAGATATTTTACCTCTCGGTGAAATTTGGCCTTTCTTTTCAATACAAAAGACATGCTGCTATTCCAACACTGCAAAAATATTTCTCATTATCTCCTCTGTTACAACTCTAGTTTAGTGCTTCTTCAGCTACCTGATGTGAGGAACCAGCACTTATTCTAAAGACCAGGAATGTTGCCATATTTAATTTATTTATTGCATTTTATCCCGAAGGGGGACTCAGGGCGGCTTACCACTTGCTTACAAATGTAACTTTATTTCCTGGAACCTGTCCTGGGAGTGTCTCGTGGAGCATGTCTGGTCTGTACACCACCACTTTGAGTTGGACTGCTCTGTTTAATTCTCTATTAACTTGATTTGATTATCAAAACAATAGTTTTTCCTCTTGTAGTTCAGGATTTATCAATTATCAGTTCCTATAAGCTAGCACAAGCTATTTGTTCTTCACGTTACATCTCTGTGACCTTGCTGCCACAGGTATGAAGAAATTAATAACATAAGGATTAACATGAAGTCCATTATTATTATTTCGGAGGATCAAAACATGTATCAGGTAAATATTTTCTTAGAAAAACACTACTTGCATTGGGTATCTCTAATAAATGTAATAATAATAATAATAATAATAACTAGAGGAAACTAACAAATGTAATAATAATAGAATAAAATAATAAATGTAATAAAATAATATTAATAGAGTAAAAGAATGTACGAAATGTAATAATAAATAGAATAAATTAATAAATGTAATAATAATAATAATAACAATAACAGAGTAAAATAATAAATAACCTTGACTCGAATATAAGCTGAGGGGGGCTTTTTGAGTCTTAAAAGGGGGCTGAAAAACTTGAACATATGTGGTACTTTAAAGAAAGTAGATTTTGTACCTTCTGTGTTGCTTTGCGTCCTGAAGCAGGAAGCAACCTCATGGTCTTTTGAGAAGTCACACCAAGCTAATTGAGAAAATTTTTACTTTGTCATTAGTATTCCAAGTCATACATTTCAAAATGAATTGTCATTGATTGATAAATATATTAAAACATTTGTTTATATGAAAATATAGACAAAGGCATCATTAGGCCCAGTCATTTGAACATTTTCCCAAAAGCTATACTACTACAGAGGTTCTACAGAAAAGTCATCAGAAGCATGAAACATCTACAGTTGCCATGTAGAAATGCACTGATATGTCACTGTTGATGTGGGAATGATTGAAACAGTAGGACCAAAAACTAATGAATTCATGAAATACATAGAATCATAGAGTTGGAAGAGACCTCGTGGGACATCCCTGCAAAGAAACAGGAAAATCACATTCAAAGCACCCCTGACAGATGGCCATCCAGCCTCTCTTTAAAAGCCTCCAAAGAAGGAGCCTCCACCACACTCCAGGGCAGAGAGTTCCACTGCTGAAGCTCTTCCTCATGTTCAGATGGAATCTCCTTTCTTACATTATGTCATTTTATATAAATGCATATGCATAAAATATTAATAACAATTTATGTTTGTAGGAATATTCAGATATATTGCTCTGTTGGGTCTCTTTCATTAGATGCCGCTGTGAGGCCTATGTGAACAAACACATACAGTTGACCTTTCACATTTGCAGATTTTACATTTGCAGTTTTGATTATTCCCATATTTTAGTAATATGTTCTCTCTAGGAATCTTTCCATCTTCTGATATTTTAGCAGAAATAAGTACAGTATTCACCTAAGTCTGTGATGGTGAACCTATGACACGCGTCTCAGCGCTGACACACTAGCCATTTTCAATTACACACGGCCGCATGCCGAGAAGCATGGGGCCGCATGCCGAGAAGGATGTTTCATTCTCGGCCAGGTGCAGCAGCCGAGGATGAAACATTTGCTGTAGTGTAGTGTAACAGTTGGCTTCTGCTTGCTATTTTCCCTATACCTGGAAGCTTTTAAGGGTACATCTACCCCAGGCATGGGCAAACTTGGGCCCTCCGGCCTATTGGCTGTTAGGAATTGTGGGAGTTGAAGTACATAACACCTGGAGGGCCCAAGTTTGCCCATGCCTGAGCTACACTGTAGAATTAATGCCGTTTGACACCTCTTTAACTGCCAGGAGTCAATGCTATGGAATCATGGGAATTGTAGTTTAGTGCAGTGTTTCCCAACCAGTGTGCCGTGGCACACTAGTGTGCCTTGAGCAATCATCAGGTGTGCCGTGGGAAATTGGAACCTCCAATACCCTTTCTTCCCCCTCCTGCTGAACACAGTAATACATATAGTTAATATGTTTTAAAATGTATTTATACACTCAGAGTGAAACCTGGACCTGTTTTGATGAACACAACATAGATATCCTGTAAATGTAGAGTGTCATTTTGTGTCATTTTGGTTGGTGGTGTGCCCCAGGATTTTGTAAATGTAAAAAGTGTGCCGCGGCTCAAAAAAGGTTGGGAAACACTGGTTTAGTGAGGCAACAGCCCTCTTTGGCAGGGAAGGCTTAAAGACCTTGTAAAACCACAACTCCCATGATTCCATAGCATTTATTTATTTATTTATTTATTTATTTATTTATTTGTTCCTTCTTGTATTCCGCTCCTCCCAGCAGGCTCGGGGCGGATAACACCATAAAACTCGGCTAACATGTAGCATCATGTCGCCGTACAATAAAACAACATAAAAACAACATTGGTCCCGGAATTAAAATTATGTCATGCCATAGCATTCCTGACCCATGGCAGTCAAAAGTAGTATGAAACGGCATTAAATCTGCAAACACCACAGGAGTGTTCACCCTTCCCTATGCTATCCAAATCTACCTACCTACCTAGCTAACCAATCTATCTTATATATATATATATATATATATATATATATATATAGCCTTCTAATCAAGGTGAAAGAAGAAAGTGCAAAAGCTGGGCTGCAGTTAAACATTAAAAAGCAAGATGATGGCAACCGGACTGATTGGTAACTGGCAAATAGAGGGAGAAAACGTGGAGGCAGTGACAGACTTTGTATTTCTAGGTGCAAAGATTACTGCAGACGCAGACTGCAGCCAGGAAATCAGAAGACGGTTACTTCTTGGGAGGACAGCAATGACCAATCTCGATAAAATAGTGAAGAGTAGAGACATCACACTGGCAACAAAGATCCGCATAGTCAAAGCAATGGTGTTCCCCGTAGTAACCTACGGATGTGAGAGCTGGACCTTAGGGAAGGCTGAGCGAAGGAAGATAGGTGCTTTTGAACTGTGGTGTTGGAGGAAAGTTCTGAGAGTGCCTTGGACCGCAAGAAGATCCAACCAGTCCACACTTCAGGAAATAAAGTCTGACTGCTCATTGGAGGGAAGAATATTAGAGGTAAAATGGAGTACTTTGGCCACATCATGAGAAGACAGGAAAGCTTAGAGAAGACAATGATGCTGGGGGAAATGGAAGGAAAAAGGAAGAGGGGCCGACCAAGGGCAAGATGGATGGATGGTATCCTTGAAGTGACTGGCTTGACTCTGAAGGAGCTGGAGGTGGTGATAGCCGACAGGGAGCTCTGGCATGGGCTGGTCCATGAGGTCACAAAGAGTTGGAAGCGGCTGAACGAATGAACAACAACAATCTATATAAATAAAATCTAATGTTCATTTGTGGGATTAACATAACTCAAACACCGCTGGATGAATTGTGCCAAATTTGGTCAAAAGACACCTACTATCCCAAGGAGTGACCATCACTCAAAAAATGATTTTGTCATTTGGGAGTTGTAGTTGCTGGGATTTATAATTCACATACAATCAAAGAGCATTCTGATCTCCACCAATGATGGAATTGAACCAAACGTGGCACACAGGATTCCCATGACCAATGGAAAACTCTAGAAGGGTTTGGTGGGCATTGACCTTGAGTTTTGAAGTTGTAGTTCACCTGCATCCAGAGAGCACTGTGGACTCAAAACAATGATGGATCTGGATCAAACTTGGTACAAATATTCCATATGTCCAAGTATGAACACTAATGGAGTTTGGGGGAAATATACCTTGACATTTGGAGGTTGTAGTTTATAGTTTACCTACAATCAAAGAGCATTCTGAACCCCATCAATAACAGAACTGGGGCAAACTTCAGAACCCCCATGACCAATAGAAAATACTTAAGGCTACCCAGTCCAATTCCTTTCACCAGGGCAAGAAAACATAATCAAAGCCCTCCTGACAAAGAGCCACCCAGCCATAGATATAGATCGATAGATATGATTCACACACAGAAAAATATAGTATCATAGATTTGAAAGGGACCCCTAAAGAAGTACAATTATATGTTGCATGTTCCAAAGTAGACAAATCTCCACATCAACACTGACAAGGAAACAACAAGAAATATTGTTTACTCACAAGCATAAAGAAATTACATATATTAGAAAACCAACACTTTCTCATTACTTTATTTCCCAGATCATCAGACTGGGCCACAGCAACGTGTGGCAGGGGGCGGCTAGTCTATCTATCTATGTATCTATGTTGTGGGATTCACACAACTCAAAAACCACTGGATGAATTGACACCAAATTTGGACACAATACGAGTAACTATCACTCGTAAAAACATTGAAAACCACAGCAGAGACGCATGCGCATAACTCTATACACACACACACAAACACACATATACACAAATATATACACACACAAAACACATATACACAGGCTGGGCCACAGCAACGCATGACAGGGGACGGCTAGTCTATCTATAAACACACACACACACATATACACAAATATATACACACACAAAACACGTATACACGGACTGGGCCACAGCAACGCATGACAGGGGACGGCTAGTCTATCTATAAACACACACAAACACAAAAACACATATACACAAATATATACACACAAAACACGTATACATGGACTGGGCCACAGCAATGCATGACAGGGGACGGCTAGTCTATCTATAAACACACACAAACACACAAACACACATATACACAAATATATACACACACAAAACACGGATACATGGACTGGGCCACAGCAATGCATGACAGGGGACGGCTAGTCTATCTATAAACACACACAAACACAAAAACACATATACACAAATATATACACACAAAACACGTATACATGGACTGGGCCACAGTAATGCATGACAGGGGACGGCTAGTCTATCTATAAACACACACACACACAAACACACATATACACAAATATATACACACACAAAACACGTATACACGGACTGGGCCACAGCAATGCATGACAGGGGACGGCTAGTCTATCTATAAACACACACACACACACAAACACACATATACACAAATATATACACACACAAAACACGTATACACGGACTGGGCCACAGCAACGCATGACAGGGGACGGCTAGTCTATAAACACACACACACATATACACAAATATATACACACACAAAACACATATACACAGGCTGGGCCACAGCAACGCATGACAGGGGACGGCTAGTCTATCTATAAACACACACACATACACAAACACACATATACACAAATATATACACACACAAAACACGTATACACAGGCTGGGCCACAGCAACGCATGACAGGGGACGGCTAGTCTATATGACGGAAAGTGATTTTAACGTGATGCGGAGACTGTAATTGTATGTTTTAATTGCTAATTGTTGTGTTATATGGTTATTGTTTGGTTTGTTTTGCTCGTGTTTTGATTGGAGGGCAGAGACTGCCTTGTGTTGCCTTCGGGCTGAGAGGGGCGGTATAGAAATGTGATAAATAAATCTATAAACACACACACACCACACACACACACACACACACCCCAGAAGTTCAAGATCTCATTTCTATGCAGCACATGAAGAACTTTCCCACATAGCATCTTTGCCTATAGAGGCCTTAACACAGTGGTGCTCAGCCTGTGGGCCCCCAGGTGTTTTGGCCTTCAACTCCCAGAAATCCTAACAGCTGGTGAACTGGCTGGGATTTCTGGGAGTTGTAAACCAAAACACCTGGGGACCCACAGGTTGAGAAGTACTGGCCTATAGAGGCCTTAACACAGTGGTGCTCAGCCTGTAGGCCCCCAGGTGTTTTGGCCTTCAACTCCCAGAAATCCTAACAGCTGGTGAATTGGCTGGGATTTCTGGGAGTTGTAGGCCAACACCTGGAGACCCACAGGTTGAGAAGTACTGGCCTATAGAGGCCTTAACACAGTGGTGCTCAGCCTGTGGGTCCCCAGGTGTTTTGGCCTTCAACTCCCAGAAATCCTAACAGCTGGTGAACTGGCTGGGATTTCTGGGAGTTGTAGGCCAAACACCTGGGACCCACAGGTTGGAAGAAGTACTGGCCTATAGAGGCCTTAACACAGTGGTGCTCAGCCTGTAGGCCCCCAGGTGTTTTGGCCTTCAACTCCCAGAAATCTTAACAGCTGGTGAACTGGCTGGGATTTCTGGGAGTTGTAGGCCAACACACCTGGGGACCCACAGGTTGAGAAGTACTGGCCTATAGAGGCCTTAACACAGTGGTGCTCAGCCTGTGGGTCCCCAGGTGTTTTGGCCTTCAACTCCCAGAAATCCTAACAGCTGGTGAACTGGCTGGGATTTCTGGGAGTTGTAGGCCAAAACACCTGGGGACCCACAGGTTGAGAAGTACTGGCCTATAGAGGCCTTAACACAGTGGTGCTCAGCCTGTAGGCCCCCAGGTGTTTTGGCCTTCAACTCCCAGAAATCCTAACAGCTGGTGAACTGGCTGGGATTTCTGGGAGTTGTAGGCCAACACACCTGGGGACCCACAGGTTGAGAAGTACTGGCCTATAGAGTACATAACACAGTGCTGCTCAGCCTGTGGGTCCCCAGGTGTTTTGGGCTTCAACTCCCCGAAATCCTAACAGCTGGTGAACTGGCTGGGATTTCTGGGAGTTGTAGGCCAACACACCTGGGGACCACAGGTTGAGACGTACTGGCCTATAGAGGCCTTAACACAGTGGTGCTCAGCCTGTGGGTCCCCAGGTGTTTTGGCCTTCAACTCCCAGAAATCCTAACAGCTGGTGAACTGGCTGGGATTTCTGGGAGTTGTAGGCCAAAACACCTGGGGACCCACAGGTTGAGAAGTACTGGCCTATAGAGGCCTTAACACAGTGGTTCTCAACCTGTGGGTCCCCAGGTGTTTTGGCCTTCAACTCCCAGAAATCCTAACAGCTGGTGAACTGGCTGGGATTTCTGGGAGTTGTAGGCCAACACACCTGGGGACCCACAGGTTGAGAAGTACTGGCCTATAGAGGCCTTAACACAGTGGTGCTCAGCCTGTGGGTCCCCAGGTGTTTTGGCCTTCAACTCCCAGAAATCCTAACAGCTGGTGAACTGGCTGGGATTTCTGGGAGTTGTAGGCCAACACACCTGGGGACCCACAGGTTGAGAAGTACTGGCCTATAGAGGCCTTAACACAGTGGTGCTCAGCCTGTGGGTCCCCAGGTGTTTTGGCCTTCAACTCCCAGAAATCCTAACAGCTGGTGAACTGGCTGGGATTTCTGGGAGTTGTAGGCCAACACACCTGGGGACCCACAGGTTGAGAAGTACTGGCCTATAGAGGCCTTAACACAGTGGTGCTCAGCCTGTGGGTCCCCAGGTGTTTTGCCTTCAACTCCCAGAAATCCTAACAGCTGGTGAACTGGCTGGGATTTCTGGGAGTTGTAGGCCAAAACACCTGGGGACCCACAGGTTGAGAAGTACTGGCCTATAGAGGCCTTAACACAGTGGTGCTCAGCCTGTGGGTCCCCAGGTGTTTTGGCCTTCAACTCCCAGAAATCCTAACAGCTGGTGAACTGGCTGGGATTTCTGGGAGTTGTAGGCCAACACACCTGGGGACCCACAGGTTGAGAAGTACTGGCCTATAGAGGCCTTAACACAGTGGTGCTCAGCCTGTGGGTCCCCAGGTGTTTTGGCCTTCAACTCCCAGAAATCCTAACAGCTGGTGAACTGGCTGGGATTTCTGGGAGTTGTAGGCCAACACATCTGGGGATCCACAGGTTGAGAAGTACTGGCCTATAGAGGCCTTAACACAGTGGTGCTCAGCCTGTGGGCCCCCAGGTGTTTTGGCCTTCAACTCCCAGAAATCCTAACAGCTGGTGAACTGGCTGGGATTTCTGGGAGTTGTAGGCCAAAACACCTGGGGACCCACAGGTTGAGCAACACAAAGCAACATCAGGACGGGCAAATCATGCTCTTCTATTTGTATACTGTACCTGGAGATAATCTACCCGGTTCAGGCTTAAATCCATGATGGCGCCTCCCCGCCTCTGCCAAGAATCCGTCTCCAGGCCTTCGCCGTCGCCAAAGCCTCCGTTACCATGGTGACGATTCCTGTCTACGCCAGGCTCAGCCACCTCTGCGTTTCAATTGGGCACGGAGTGAAGCGGAGAGGCGGGCTCGCCTTGGAGCGCGCGCTGTGATTGGACAAGGGGACGGCCAATCCATCAGAACCCTCTCTAATTGAAGAGTACTGAGACAAGATCATCTGGGATTTTGAACCTCTGAAGGAAGACAGGAGAGTTCCCTCAGGAGCCTTCCTAGGGCTCTTCCTCACAGCTCAATATCCCAGAATATCAAGGCTGAAAATCTCACAATATCTGCTTTGAACTGGGTTATTTGAGTCCACACTACCATATATTCCAGTTCAAAGCAGATATTGTGGGATTCTTTGCCTTGATATTCTGGGATATAGGGCTGTGTGGAAGGGACCATATTTCCAATGAAGGAAACTGAAACAAGAAGACTCAGGGCCCTGCCACACAAGAATATAACCCAGGCTCTTTCCACACAGATGAATAAAATCCCACATCTGTTTTGAACTGGAATATATGGTAGTGTGGACTCAGATAATCCAGTTCGAAGCAGATACTGTGGGTTATTCAGATTTGATATTCTGGGTTATATGGCTGTGTGGAAGGGCCCTCAGAATATGAAAAAAGGAAATCCCACAATATTTGCTTTGAACTGGGTTATCTGAGTCCACACTACCATATATTCCAGTTCAAAACAGATAATATGGGGTTTTATTCCCTCTACGAACCATCAAGATGTTTCAGATCATCTGGAGAGGCCCAGGCATGATTGGTGGGGACGAGAGACAGGGCCTTTTCAGTGGTGGCTCCTCGGCTTTGGAACGCCCTTCCTAGTGACATCAGATCAGCCCCTCCGTCCTGACATTTCGCAAGAGGGTCAAGACCTGGCTGTTTGACTGGGCATTTGCAGATGTAGTATGATTATTAATTGAGACCTAAGGAACGACGCCGCCGCAATTGGAAATCGATTTAATAACGAGACGCTGATATTGTGTTTAATTTTAATTGCTAATTTGTATATGATGTGATTGTGTTGGTAACTGTTGATGTGTTTATTTTGGGCAGTCCTTGCCATATGTACACCGCCTCGAGTCGCCTTTGGGCTGAACAGGGCGGTATAGAAGCAAAGTAAATAAATAAATAAATAAAATATGCAAGCCTTCCAGGACACGCATATGCACTGTAGATTTGATGCAGTTCTATACCACTTTTAACTGCCATTGGTCAATGCTATGGAATCCGTGGGATTTTGGGGTTTTACAACACCTTTAGCTTTCTCAGCCAAACTACAACTCCCATGATTCCATAGCATTGAGCCTGGCGTTAAAGGAGTGTCAAACTGCATTAATTCTACAGTGTAGATCAGGCATGGGCAAACTTGGGCCTCCAGGTGTTTTGGACTTCAACTCCTACAATTCGTAACAGCCTACCGGCTGTTAGGAATTATGGGAGTTGCAGTCCAAAACATCTGGAGGGCCCAAGTTTGCCCATGCCTGAAGTAGATCTACCCTTAAGAGTTTCCAGGTACGAGGGTTGAATGAAAAGTAATGCCTCCTCCTTTGTAACTCCTCAACAGATGGCAGTACTGGTATGCGGCAGGTACTGGCTTGTTCAGTAGACTCTCCTCTACAGTTCCATTTTGGCAGGAAACCTTAGCATTGAATGGTTGTGTTGTTAAAGAGCGAAGTATGGAACCCTACGTGAATGAGACTTGAGCGACGTGCAGTCATTGAATTAATGACAGCCGAAAGTGTCACCCCAAAGGAGATTCATCAGAGAATGCAAGCTTTTTACGATGATTGTGTTGATGTGAAAGATTTGCGGGGACATCATTATGCTTCTGATGAAGACATTGAAAGAACTGTGAGACGCTGGTTGCGGAAACAGAGTGTCAACTTATTCTGTGACGGCTTCAGAAAACTTGTTCATCGTAGTACCGGGAATGTGGCGCAGCTGACTGGGTGTCAGCTGCATAAGATCTCTACTGACCAGAAGGTCATGAGTTTGAGGCCTGCCCGGGTCGAGGTGGGCTCTCGACCTATTGTGTAACCTGTTGTCAACCTTTGCAACCCGAAAGACAGTTGCATCTGTCAAGTAGGAAATTAAGGTACCACGTAGTGGGGAGGCTAAATTTAACTGACTTACGAGGCCATAAAAAAGAACTCCAGAAAACATGCTGAGGAATGAAAGAGTGCAACAGCTCCCCCTGGTGGCCAGATGTTAAATTGCCTCTGTCTGTCTTGTGTGTTTGTGTGTCCAAATGCAATGTGTACATTGTAATCGGCCCTGAGTCCCCTGCATGTTGATAAGGGCGGAATAGAAATGAATAAAATAATAATAAATTGTTGGCAGAAATGTATCCAATTGTCTGGTGATTATGTGGAAAAGTGAATAGTGGTAGTTAAAGAGCACATTCCAAGGATTATTTATGCGTTTGATTTATTAAATTATTCCCATCCAAACCCAAGTAACGAAGGTGGAGGCATTACTTTTCATTCAGTCCTCATATATCTGGAATATATCTGACCCTTTATCAGCATCAAGCACATTCCAAGGAACAGAGGCAACCTTCCCAGAGGAAAATCATACAGAAATTCAATATATCATTTCAAGCAACTGCAAAGCCCATGAGGCCGAATCCGTCAACTGCAAGGCACACAGGGCAACAAATACAGCTACACTGTAGAATTAATGCAGTTTGGCACCACTTTAACTGCCACGGCTCAATGCTATGATATCCTGAGAGTTGTAGTTTGGTGAGGCACCAACACTATTTGGCAGATAAGGCTTAAGACTGTGTACATCTGCCATTCCCAGGATTCTGTAGCATTGAACCATGGCAGTGGTATTAAACTCCATTAATTCTACAGTGTAGGTACATCCTAAGTCGCGTTTGTGATGTGTGTTTATGTGCACACGTGTCCACACAGGGGTTGTGGGATGGAGGTCACACCATTCATCTTTCTATTATAAAGGCTTCCCACAGTTCACTGTCAATCTTCAAGCAAGCTGCAAAAACCTCTTTAAATATGGAGTTTTTGCTTGTTTCAAAGGACTTTTGAATGAAAAATAGTGGCAAAATTGAGGGGTGAAGGGGAAGATAAGGCTGCTACAGATGGGCAAAGGGTCCATATTAATGGCTGATTTATTTTTTCCTGTGTCAGGAGCGACTTGAGAAATTGCAAGTCACTTCTGGTGTGAGAGAATTGGCCATCTGCAAGGATGTTGCCCAGGGGATGCCTGGATGTTTTACCATCCTGTGGGAAGCTACTCTAGTGTACTTGTATGAGAAGCTGGAGCTGACAGACAGCTCACCCAGCTCCCCAGATTCAAACCGCCGACCTTTTGGTCAGCAGTCCTGCCGGCACAAGCGTTCAACCCATTGTGCCACTGGCTGAAGGTGACATTATAACAGAGTGTTAGTTTTCTTGAATGTAGGGGAAAATGTCTTTAAATTTCTTTTCAGCAATAGGTGCAGTGGGCGACCTTGCAAAAATAACTGGCCATGTTCACAAGTCTACAGTGTCTCTCTGCTCATATATGGGGTTAAATAATATCAGATACTGATAAAGAACAGTGGAGAATTCAAACAGGAGGGGAGGATGTTCTGGGGCTGAGAGTGTGTGACTTGTCCAACATAATGCAACGACTGAGCATGGAACTGTGCCCTGGCCTCCAGTCATAGTCTAATGCTCAAACCACCATGCCATTCATTATATTTGGGGATTTGGAAAGAGGAGATCACACAGGAGCTCAAATATATTTGCTTTAAATGTAATGTAATGTAGTTGAGCTAGTACACAAATAAATACAGCATCTACACTTGTGTAATACCTTTATTGGGACCAACCAGGATGCCACAGAAGTCGCCAGCCTTTGAGTCCTGCAGGATATTCAGCTAGGTGACACACAGAGGAGAAGTGAAAGCAGAGAAAAATGTGGAAATGAGACTGAACTACCCACAAGATCCCAAGATGGGCTCAATGGGTCATTCACAGGCAGATAGGTAATAAATTGCACCCAGCAATGCATACTACCAACTAAAGAATTATGAAGCAGTAGTTATTTTCTGTTGATAAACATAAGGATGCTTCTTGATACCCACTTTCGGTGACTTAATTTTATCAACAAAACATTTATTTCATGGTTGCTGTGAGTTTTCCGGGCTGTATGGCCACGTTCCAGAAGCATTCTCTCCTGACATTTCGTCCACATCTATGGCAGGCATCCTCAACGGGTGTGAGGTCTGTTGGAAACTACGCAAGTGGAGTTTATATATCTGTGGAATTTAGTACTTTCAATGGCTATGGCTGTTAATTTATTACTTTCAATTGACATGTCTGCAATAATACATGCCTTTACTTGGGTGGAAGCCCCTCTACTCAATGTGACTTTATTTTAAATAGACATGTCTACATTTGAACTGTATTTACCTGAAAGAATCTGTATAATATGATATTCAGCTGACAGAGCGGTAAAAGCAAAACAAGACTCAATAAAGTAGGAATATTTTATTTAACAGGAAAGCATCAGAGGCATTATTTAGAACAATGTAACAAAATATTAGCCCTGCATAGTATCTTAAAATTTTTAAAAAATTATCGTCACCACATGAAAATGTCTGTTTCCACAGTTTACATTAGTTATAAGTTTTTTTTAAAAAAAAAAACAAACTACTTCCTAATCTGAAAGCAAATATGATGCAAATTATAACATATGCAGGTAACTATAAAGGCATTGTTAATATTAGAGTCACATTTTATTTTCACTGTTAAACATTCAGTTGCCCATGCCATGGCTTTTGTTGTTGTTGTTCATTAAGAAAGCTGATAAATAAGGGGATATGATCCAGTGAAAGTTAAGCACTTTAAGGACCTCAATCTTATGCACCATGTTAAGAAAAAAGATCCATTAAACAGGAGGTAGGGGACTGCGCCTAAATTAACATGCATAATATTAAGCTCTAGGTTTCCTTGAGTTGGATCGAAACTTGGTCATACATACAGCAGACTGCCTGCAATCTTAAATTAATCCACATTGCTTGTATTGATTGCAAGAGACATACTATATGTGTAACTACGGTATATCCAGCTTATTGGGAAAGATCATGCTGCTAAAATCAGAGGGAATTAAATATGTTTAACTTTGCCTGGATCATTTCAAGTACTCTTTCAAAGTCTGGCTGAACTGGATTCAATACATTCCAAAGAACTACAGTACGTTCACACCAACGTGATGGAGGTCAAGTACTGAATACAATTCTAAACATGTTTACTCTCTTGTAAATAGGTTTAGGATTGTAGCCTTAGTCTATAGAAGCATTTCTCAACCTGGGGCTTGTGGCTCCTATGGGGGTCACAAGGGGGGTGTCAGAGGGGTCACCAAAGATCATCAGAAAACAGTATTTTCTGTTGGTCAAGGGGGTTCTGTATGGGAAGTTTTGCCCAATTCTCTTGTTGGTGGGGTTCAGAATGCTCTTTGATTATAGGTGAACTATACATCCCAGCAACAACAACTCCCAAATATCAAGGTCTATTTTCTCCAAACTCCACCAGTGTTCACATTTGTGCATATTGAGTGTTTGTGTCAAGTTTGGTCCAGATCCATCAGTGCTCTTTGGATGTAGCTGAACTACAACTCCAAAACTCAAAGTCAATGCCCACCAAACCCTTCCAGTATTTTCTGTTGGTCATAGGAGTTCTGTGGGCCAAGTTTGCTGGAGTTCAGAATGCTCTTAGATTATAGGTGAACTATAAATCCCAGCAACTACAACTCCCAAATGACAACTCCCCAACCCCAGCAGTATTCAAATTTGGGCATATTGGATATTTTTGTCAATTTGGTCCAGTGAATAAAAATACATTCTGCATATCAGATATTTACATTATGATTAATAACAGTAGCAAAATTACAGTTATGAAGTAGCAATGAAAATAATTTTATGATTGGGGGTCACTACAACATGAGGAACTGTATTAAGGGGTCACGGCATTAGGAAAGTTGAGAAACACTGGTCTATAGGACAGGCGGGCAAAGAATGGTCCTCTGGATGCTTTAGCATACACCTTCTATCAGTCCTAGCCAGCATAACCAATGGTGAGGGATTGCATTTACTTCAATCTAAAAACAACTGGAGGGCTATACATTTCCCATCCCTGGTCTACAAAGTTAATTTTTCTTTGCTCAGTCCAAAGAATATAAACTTTATTCAGAAAACTATTAGTAAAGCAAGATTGGTTAGATACAGTTGTACCATATTAAATAAATGCAAATTATGTTTTTATCATACACATTAAATAAACTGATATTTTTTTGCATGTACATTCATAAAATTGGCTAAGACAGTATTTCAAAGAAAGCTGTACATAAAGTTATTTAGTGCTAAAAATCTATGATTTGTTTTTCAAGTATAAGTCACTCAGAAATATTATTGCCAATACTTGTGCTGTAGTCAAAATCCAGGGAATAAATATATACTTGTGTATAGATCAACCTTGTGTATAAGAGTTAAGGGCAGGCTTGGAGGCAAAAATCATGGTTTTGCGATGGTCCATGGATAAATCAAGGCTAAAATCAGGAGCGTGTAGCAAAAGAGATTTGTTACAAGCCCCTACGTTTTAGCCTTGATTTATCCACAGGGTTTTTTTAGGTGTCAGGAGCGGCTTGAGAAACTGCAAGTTTTTTCTGGTGTGAGAGAGCTAACCGTCTGCAAGGACGTTGCCCAGGGGACGCCCACATGTTTTACCATCCTGTGGGAGGATTCTCTCATATCCCTGCATGAGAAGCTGGAACTGACAGACTGGAGCTCACCCTGCTCCCCAGATTCGAACCACCCACCTTTTGGTCAGCAATCCTGCTGACACAAGGGTTTAACCCATTGCACCACTGGGGGCTCCTGTGATAGCTGTGGATAAAGAGAAGGATAGCTAAAAAGAAGTAGAGGTTGTGTTTATTTGAGGTTACAATGGGAGGTGTAAACCGCATTGCTGATCTTAAAATTTTTACATCTATACATTTACAGATAGGTGAAGGAAATAAACAAGGACAAGGATGAGAACTGTACCTGGAAAAAAATGGGGGGAGAAGAGCAAGGAAAGCAACCTGTCTCTATTAGGGTCCCAGCACGAAGGCAGTGACAGAAAAACAGAGATAAGAAGCTCATCATGGTGCAGTGAGGTCTCACCCCAAGATCTCCTGCCCAAACAGAGGGAAAGGGGCATTCTCCCTTTCTCACCTTTTTTTCAACCTGAGTTGAAATCAGCAACAATGTGGGAAGCCTGAAGAATGTGGCATGCCTGCCATCTGAAGTGGAGTGAAGTAGCAGTAGCCATTTTTAATTGAGACTTACGGTATAAACCTCGCAAGGCATGCAGAGAGATCTACACCGTAAGTTAAAAGGTATTTTCCCCTGACATTAAGTCCAGTCATGTCCAGCTCTGGGGGTTGAAGCTCATCTCTGTTTCTAAGCTGAAGAGACGGCATTGTCCATAGACACCTCCAAGGTCACGTGGCTGGCAAGACTGCATGGAGCACCGTTACTTTCCCGTCAGAGTGGTACCTATTGATCTCCTCACATTTGCATGTTTTCGAACTGATAGGTTGACAGAAGTTGGGGCTAGCAGCTCATGCTGCTCCCCGGATTCGAACCTGTGATTTTTCAGTTAGCAAGTTCAGCAGCCCAGCGGTCTAACCCATTGCACTACTGGGGGCTCCTTACACAGTAAGTCTCTATTAAAAATGGCCACTGCTGCTCCACTCCACTTCCAGTGCCCCAAATGACCAGGAGCTCACAGCTCAACAAGCCAAAATCATTGCCATCGATTTCCAGCATTGACTTCAGGTTTATAGGGTTGATTTTTCTGTCAACTTATACACAAGCATATGTGGTAGAATAGGTCATTTTGATTTTATTCACATCGTGAAATATTTGGATTGAGTTTCTCGCTGAGTTTATGTATAAGAATTGCCAACTCCTCTGTTGCCTGAGACTTGTCTTCCAGAAGTTCATAGCGAAGACTTGAAATGTCTTGTTTAATTTCCTTTAATTCACCTGTGTAAATAATAAAAATAATGACAGTTAATGACAGAATATTTGAAATATATGCTTTGCATTACTACTGAAATCACAGGGAATTGTATTTAGATTTGGTGAGATGAATCTAAAATAGAAATAATTAAATAAAATGCCTGCTATTATAATTGATCATTTACTTTTTCAGATTTTATAAATTCACTCTTTGCCTTGCCCTGTGGGTCATTTTTGTACGACTATGCAAGTGATATCCTTGTTTCACTCAATTACTAGTGATTTCAATGCTTTGCCTGTGTTAGCTTATAATCAAAGCTGAACCCTGACTTATTTGAAATCCAACATCCTACATACAGTATTTCAAATGCTGATTTCATATAAGTAATCTATTAGGCAAGTTCTATTTTAAATGAAATTCCATATTTTAATATGTTTACTTGGGTGGCTATGTTAATATTTTAAGCCTTTTCAGTGCTATGATGCCATTTCAGAATAGGCTTGTGCAATCCAGGTAAACTATCGGTTTCAGTGTCCCGGATTTCAGTGGGGGTCCCAATCCATTTTTTTGGAGCCTCCCAAATTTGGGCGGACAGAAATCTGTTTTCAATCAGAGAAGCCAAAGGATTCCTTTTCTATCCAGCCCATGGGGGGGGGGGGGGTGCTTTTCCAGGCTTTCCATCCCATCATTTTGGGCATTGTTTGTTCTTATATCCTTCTTTAAGACCTGGATTAAAAGCATCAGTGTTAAGATACCACTCTTTCTGCGATCCTTTCCCTTCTGTTTGTACAGGAGACCTGGGTTTAATGCTTCTATAAAGCTGTTTCTACTCTAGAGGAGACAGGAGCTGCAGGTGTGTGCAGCTCTCTCCCTGCAGGAGGCAGTTTAGCAAGGCATTTTAAGGGGGCTTCCCATTTCCCAGGGAAGTAAGAGGGATTGACCTGGAGGTATCCTACCCTGGGCTTCCTTTAAAAAGCCCTCCCTCCTCTCTTGATTTGGAGCCTTCGGAAAGGAGGACTGGCACCTTACCCACTTGCACTTCAATCTCCTTTCTGCTTCCAAATCAAGAGAGAAAGGAGGGCTTAAGAAACATCGCTTTCTGGGATTCTTTTCCTTCTAGTGGTTGCCTCCCTCTCCGCACTCCATGTTTAACCGAAAAAAACTGAAAGCAGCGGGTTTTCAACAGCCACGGTTCTGTTGTGGCAAGTAAAACAATGGCTGCGGAGACCATGCCGTTACGAGCTTCCGAACAAGCTGAACAAGTCAAAGGCAAACATCCAAAATGAATCCATGCACAAGCCTGTTTCAGAAACCCTGACTAATCCTGTATTGAGTGTGTGACATGTCTAACAATTTATTTTATTTTGAAAAAAATGTTTGTAATTCACCAAATCTTTCCAATGAATTACACAAGATGAAATCCTCCTCTTTATGAAAACTGAGTATCTTGCCTCAGAGAAGTCAGAATGGCAGAGATAATATTTATGAATCATGTTACTGTCTAGATGTTGGACTGCAGCTCCCAGCTACCCGAGTCAGTACAACCAGTGATAAGGCAGGTATTATTATTATTTTATTATCTTCATTTCTACCCTGCCCTTCTCCCACAAGGGGACTCAAGGCAGCTTCACATATGCATCAATAATGCTGTCCACATATACATACAATTAAAACAATTGGCTCAATTAAAACATTATAAAATCATCATTAAGATTCCTTAACATTCAAATTAACATGCAGCTAAACCAGAGTACAGCCAAATAAATTCAATATCGTCACATAATATTCACGTCCAGCTGCCATTGTCCACTAATCAATACTTTTAGTTGAATGCCTGGGCCCACAGCCAGGTCTTTAGTTGCCTCCTAAAGGGCAGAAGGGAGTCCTTCTGGATGTCCTTAGGAAGCGAGTTCCACAGACAGGGGGCCACTACTGAGAAGGCCCTGTCTCTCGTCCCCACCAACCGCATTTGCAAGAGTGGCTGGATCGAGAGCAGGGCCTCTCTTGAAGATCTTAAGCTACATGATGATTCATAGCAGGAGATACGTTCGGACAGGTAAACTGGGCCCGAGCCGTTAGGGCTTTAAAGGTTAACACCAGCACTTTGAATTGTTCCCGGAAGCTAGTCGGCAGCCAGTGATGCTGGCGCAACAGAGTAGTGCTTCGCTCCCTGTACGCCACTTCCATTAGCAACCTTGCTGCCAACCGTTGGACTAATTGAAGCTTCCAAGTAGTTTTCAAAGGCAGCCCCACGTAGAGAGCATTGCAGTAGTCTAAACGGGATGTAACCCAATATCTGGAGAGCCAAATGTTCTCATCCCTGTCTGAGGTATGCAGGGTAGTTTGTGCCTAATTATATAGTTTTAATGAACAAACATATGGAGTCTGCCACATATGTTTGGTTTAATATGCTAATATTCATTTTATTATTAAAAGGTGCCATGATTATCCAAGCAGGCCATCTATGGGACTCATTACCAAACTGGCCAATATAATACTTATATCCTGAAAATGTCTTTGTGGGTTATTTTTAGTGTGTTTCTAATCTCAGAATGATCAGAAATATAAAATGACCATAAATGTAAAAAAGAGAGGATCAGTTAGAAATTGCACTGCAGCTTGCCCCGCACATCAACTAAAATCTAATGTATTAATATTACTATAGTGTACCAGTCACTGTAGTAAAGGTTTCCCCTTGACATTAAGTCTAGTCCTGTCCAACTTTCCATTTCTAAGTTGAAAAGCTGGCGTTGTCTGTAGAAGCCTCCATGGTCATGTGGCTGGCATGACTGCAAGGAGCACTGTTACCTTCCCACCGAAGTGGTATCTATTGATGTACTCACATTTGCATGTTTTCGAACTGCTATGTTGGCAGAAGCTGGGGCTAACAGCAGGAGCTCACCCCACTCCCCCAATTGAAACCACTGACCTTTCAGTCAGCAAGTTCAGCAGACGTTTTTGGCTATAGCCCTTAAAAACTGTTGTATCATTACATTGCTCATCCCAAAACGGTTCTTACCCTCATTGACTTCATCATTTTCCTTGTCCACTTGTGCTTTCAGAACATAACGTTTTATAAGTCTCTTCATGATTTGCTGTTGGATACAAAAACATTAGTTCATCAGCCCTAGGACAATCTGTACAAACTCTTAATGACTTCAAAGCAACCACAAAAGCTGACAGGAACCACTCTGTGTAAACATCACCAGAATATACATTCCAACAGAGCGTCCTTTGGTAGCAACCATTCGTTTCAGCATAAATATTCCATCTTCACACTTATTTATTGCTGTCTTGAATTCCATCAAAGGCCATTAGACAAATTCTTGGAGAACAAGGCAGCAAATGGCTCTTGTCATTTTGAGATGAAAACTCCCAAGAATTTTCCCCACAGTCATACTGCCTGGTGAAGTCTAGAGATGGGTCTACGTTGTAAAATGAATGCAGTTGACACCAATTTAACTGCTATGGCTTAATGCTTTGGAATATGAGAAGTTGTAGTTTTACAAGGTCTTTAGTTTTGTCTGCCAAAACAGTGCTCACCAAACTGCACCTCCAACAATTCCAACATGACAGTTAAAAGTGGTATCAAGCTGCATTCGTTCTACAGTACAGATGCACCCCTAAGTCCCAGTTTTCAGCCTCTGCTCTGATTCCAGCTGCAGCATGGATGTGATGTGCTCACATTCCAGTTATGGACTTTTTGTAGCCAATTATTTGACCACGGTGGGAAATTGGAACAGAATGCAAGACCAAGCATTCCCCCAGAGAGTTATTTATGTAGCTTTCAAACATGAAACAATTGAGCTCTTCTTTCAGTAGCATAAGCCTATTTCACCGCAAGGTGTCAGCAAAGTCTTACAAAACACTTTGCTGTTTTCAAAAAGTGAGGGAATTCCTATCTAGCAGAACCACTCCCTCTAACTGCAAACTACCCCAATGTCAACAGAAAATGGTACCAGCGAAGGGTCAAAACAAGGGTGTCAACATACAAGATCACAGAAAAGAACAGAACACTTTGGTGAAAAGACACCCAGTTTAGACCTGGCCTGGCTAGACTTTGTAAGGCAAGGTCAGACCTATGGGACAACAGCAGCACAATAACTCCAAAAAAAAAAGCAAAGTGAGAGAGTTCTGCAATGGCACAAAGATGTGCACGAACAAACCCATACAGTGAATTGCGTGAAGTGAAAGTCTTTGCTGTGTGGGTTAGAAAAACAGAACATTTCTGAGTCTGATCTCGGAAATGTCATGTTGGGTCAAGATTTAGACAGTTCTCTTATATTCAATCATACCAATTCTCAAAGCTCTGGTCTAAATGTTTATTTTTTTAAAAAAAATCATATACTGTATAATATGTCTCAAGGTCAGACTTGCACCAGCAGCAATGCAAGAGAAAGAGAAAAGGGCATGGGAAAATCTTTTATATCCCTGTATTTGAATAATATGCTTGTGTTTATTTATGGAGATTGGTATTTAAATTATTCATATTTTATCTTTTTCTCACTGGTTTCTTCAGATGCACTATATCGTATTCTGACCTTTTGGCAGAATATGTTTTCTATAATTTAACATTAACTTGTGCCTTTAAGCACTACAAAACAACAGTGACAGCAAAATAAAAATGTATCCTTTTATTGCTAGAACCAACAATTTATTAAAGCTATAGTATTATACTTAAAGAAGATCAAAACATATTTTATCCCTTTAGAGTCTCGGGCTTGTATTTCAGTTTTCAGTCAGCCAAATCATAAATGCTTTGTGGCTGAATTAATTCCATCACACATTTTGTATTTCAGTAGTTCTAAAGATTTTATAAAGTAGGATCCTAAATCAATCTACTTATGAATCCAGTTAAATCAGTTAATGAATTGGTTTAAACCAGTGTTATTTAAGCTGTGGGCCACGAGAATGGAAATCTGGTCCACGAGCCTCCTCCTTTATTTATTTGTTTTGTTTCTGCTTCTTTTGTGCCGCCAGCCACTCCTTCCCTGTTGCTGGCCATGACATATGTTCTGTCTCAGAAACTAGAGCTGATATGGTCTATTCAATGCAATTTTCTGAATCAGCATCCCAAACCTAATCTAAAGTTGACCAAAAACGGATTCATAACCCTTTTGGTACTAATGTTGGTACGTGCTCCCTGGCCAAAGTGTTCCCTAGTCAAGTGGTCCCTGGTCAAGTGGACCCTAGTCAAGTGGTCCCTGGTCAAAGTGGACCCTGGTCAAAGTGGACCCTGGTCAAAGTGGACCCTGGTCAAGTGGTCCCTGGCCAAAGTATTCCCTTATCAAAGTGATCCCTGGTTTAAAGTGATCAATGGTCAAGTGGTCTAAAGTGGTCCCTGGTCAAAGTTTAAACACTGGTTTAAACATTTCTAAAAATGAATGTTTATGAACGTAGTTTAATCAGTTTGGGTTGAGATCCAGGAGTGTGCAGCACACCAAATTACTACCATTTTCCTTCCCAAATATTCTGACACACAATCTTGAACCGCTCCCCAAATTGAAATGATAGTTTGAAAATCCGCACAAGAGGAAGTTGTAGAAGTGAACAGGAAATATTAACACATTAGCTCCTTCCTGCAATCTCTGTACAAAAAATAATTGTGACATCCCTACATAGTAACTGCATGGAAACTCAAAGAGTACTCATATAATCACAACTGCATGAGCTGCTCAGGTAACGACTTACCTGATAGCGTGTTGGCTGATTGAGAATGCTATTAAAGCTGTGTGATTCAAAAACCCTCGAGTTGGATTGAGAAAAGAGGTTTAGCTAAGAAAGAATAAATCTAAATTAGAATATCTTCCGTGGAATCTACAACTATAATCTACCATCACATTATCACTGATTATAGGAACGTATGTCTTTCAGCATACATTTTAAAGAAACAAGTTCAGCTTTTTTTTTGTAACCAGTTATGAATATATTTTGGTCCCAATTTGAATATGTATTTTAACTATCCCTGAAGTGGAACCATGAAGAGTAATTTATATCTGGGAAACAGGTAACAATTCTGCAAACCAAAGAGGGGTTTGCACTGTTCAACAACTCCCATATCCAGTATTTGTGACATGCTAAAGAACTTCAGAATTAAATATTTATAATATTGGAATAAATGAATACTGGTGACGGGGGGAGTGAAACTAGCTCGTCAGAAAAAGAGCTTGTTGTTGTCATGGTTAATCTTTATACTCCTTCAAAACAGCGGAAAGGGCTTCTTGCTATTAATGTAGATATTCAGCTCCTTAGTATGGAAACAGGTCAACAGAAGCAAGGGGCTCACAGAAGGCAAAGATGAGACTGCAACAAAGGGTGAAGACAGACATAATATAAAAGACTGAGACAAAAAAGAGAACTTGCGGCACATTCCTCAGCTTTCAGCACTTACTTTACACATAAAGGAAACATATATATCTATATATAGATATATAGATAAGGGTGAGTCTTATTCTCACTCTGAAGTTTTAACATCTCTATTTCATCATCAAATAAAGTCCAACATTGCTAAGGAACATTTTCCTTTGAAAAACAAGATATAAAAATGTGTAAAGAATTTTTATGATGTTACGTCTCTTGGTTTTGTTCCTTTATCATTTTATGAGCTCAACTTGTTCCAGCTTTTGTAATTGAATTAGCAGAATTGCTCATTGATAAATACCAAATGGTAAAATGGCTTGGAAGCCATAGCTTCAACCTCGCACATTCAGTTGAATGTATAAAATGGATTTCTACAAATGTTAAGCTGAACATCTGGTTGACAGTGAAAGTACTTGCAACTCATCTCTACATGTTAATTGGGAAAGACGCAAGTGTACCAATGTCACAGGTACCAATTCACCTGTCATTTATTTCTTACAGTGCAAAATATCTCTGAAGACTTGAAACTCCGATTTGGTCAGAACTTATTCCCAGAAAGAAATATTAGATTTGAATTTTAAAATTTGTTGTGTGTCAGGAGTGACTTGAGAAACTGCAAGTCGCTTCTGGCATGAGAGAACTGACCATCTGCAAGAACAATGCCCATGGGACGCCCAGATGTTTTGATGTTTTACCATTATTGTGGGAGGCTTCTCTCATGTCCCCGCATGGGGAGCTGGAGCTGACAGAGGGAGCTCATTGGCACTCTCCCGGATTCGAACCTCCGACCTGTCCATTTTCAGTCCTGCCAGCACAAGGGTTGAACCCATTGTGTCACCAGGGGCTCCATTTGTATTGATTTGAATTGAGATTTGAATTGAGTAAGTGGCATCGCTTTCTCCCAAAGTCAAGCTGATAATTAGAACAAGTCTCCATTTCCTTCCTTTTCCAAAAATGCTTGAAATAACATTATGGAAGCCTATGTGCAGGTCCAGCCACCGTGAAGTACACCAGCCACAGTGAAGTACATCCTACCTGCTGGGTCAACCCAAGATATTTTGCTGCTTGAGATAAGGGACAAAACGAGGCTTCCCCTTCACTCCAGGGCTGGTACGTAATCACCAGTGGTAACCAGGAAATAATTCTCCACCAAAACAGAGGGCACAAAGCTAATTTAGGGAAGCACTCACCTGTGTATTCCAAAAAGAGTTGGTGATGGTGATAAAGAACTCCAGCCACTCCATCATCATCCTGTTTTTTGTTTGTTTGTGTGTGTCAGGAGCAATTTGAGAAACTGCAAGTCGTTTCTGGTGTGAGAGAATTGGCCATCTGCAAGGATGTTGCCCAGGGGATGCCCAGATGTTTTACCATCCTGTGGGAGGCTTCTCTCATGTCCCCACATGAGAAGCTGGAGTTGACATACAGGAGCTCACCCTCTCCCCGGATTCGAACCGCTGACCTTTTGGTCAGCAGTCCTGCCAGCACAAGGGTTTAATTTATATCCATTGTGCCACTGGAGGCTCCTTTCTCATAAGGTAATAAAGCATGGGAAGGTAGGGAGGAAAGACATCAATAGAACTGTCAAGTCAAGCCTTCCTGGAAGGCCTTTCTTAACAAGGTAACTTACCTCGAAAAAGGTTCAATTGGACTAGTATTCTGAGAATTTTGGAGTCGGCATTAGAACATCCCATAACAACTAAGTGATTTACAAGTTGTATAATTTTTTTACACAGTCCAAAAAACTATTCATTCAGGCTTTGAATTGTGCCACGGGGGGGCCTATCATCCTGATTGTCTTCCAGAATTAAAAGAGCCACTACCGACATTGCTGAGAGAGTGACCATATACCCCATTCGGGACATCTCTTGGAAGGACTGCTTTAAGACAGTACTCTACTGAAAGTGTCCTCTGTTGGAAGGCATGTCCAATCTAGGTTGGTTTAAATATAAAAAATCATAAGGAGAAAGATCAGGAGCCCTGAAATAGCAACCTGAAGATTATCAGATGAGTCTTAGAAGTGATTTTTGTGTGTGTCAGAAGCGACTTGAGAAACTGCACATTGCTTCTGGTGTGAGAGAATTGACCGTCTGCAAGGACATTGCCCAGGAGACACCTGGATGTTTTACCATCCTGTGGGAGGCTTTTCTCATGTCCCTGCATGGGAAGCTGGAGCTGACAGGCAGGAGCTCACCCCGTCTTGCGGACTCGGAACCACCAACCTGCAGGTCAGCAGTTCAGCCAGCACAAGGCTTTAACCCATTGTGCCACCGTGGCTCCAATCTTAGGAGTGATGCAGAAGCCTCTGCACACCAGAGCCTGACCCTCCTCGTGGGATTAGACTTTTGAGCTGGAGGTTTCCTATTCCAATTTAGAGTTTGCTGAAAAATAGGATTTTGTGTACAATTACAGCAGGAGAGGGTTGCCTCCAGTCTTCCATGAAACAGCTTATATTTCACCCAGCACCAGTTATCTTCTACATGACAAACATCCATCCGGTTAAGTGAGATTTGATGGATATATGTTATCTCTATATTTCAGCAACATATTATCATACAACCTGGTCAACAACACATTATTTCATAAAGGCAAACAGTTACTTTGCTTTCAAAAATTATAATCTAAGATTTAAAAATGAATTTACACAAAATGCACATAAGAATGTTTTCCACCTACCCTGGATTTTGAGTTTCCTATTCCCATTTCCATATCCTTTTGAAGCCTTTTCCTTCGGCACATAAATAATCTAAAGATCCTCATGAAGAGATAAATAAAGGACTTAGGACTCGGTACAAGACTGAATGGAGGCGGCAGGGTTTTCCCATCATCAAAGTATGACAGCCAGAGCTTAGAGCGAGCAAATTTCCATTCCACGTCACTATCATCCTAGGCAAGAAACAGAGAAAGATCCGTTCTTTTTTTTTTCTACAATCAAAACCTGGACAATACTCTTGGTGGGTTGTTGTGAGTTTTCAGGGCTGTATGGCTATGTTCCTGAAACATTCTCTCTCATAGATTTCACCATCATCTATGGCAGGCATCCTCAGAGTCTGTCAGAAACAAGGAAAGTGGGATTTATATGTGGAATGTCCAGGGTGAGAGAAAGAACTATTGTATGTTTGAGGTAGGCGTGAATGTTTTAACTGGCCACCTTGATTAGCATTGAATGGCCTAGCAGTTTCAAGGTCTGGCTTCTTACTGCCTGGGGGAATCCTTTATTGGGAGATGACTAGCTGGCTCTGATTATTTGCCCACCCATACCCCGAATAACGAGCCGTACACAAACACACCGACAACAGTAATTTGGGTCGAATTGGGGCAACCATTTATTGTTATGATTTAATATTCCTAACACTAACTGGGGGTGTCAGGAATCATACCCAAGTCTCAATTTTTGGGCGAACACCAAGACTGATCTGACCAACAACCAGATCCAGTCTCAACAGGGAAACGAATAAGAGGCCAACTCACCCGAGCTTGAGAATAGCCTCTTACCATTCCAGGGCCATTAACTCCACCTAACGGAACCAACCTAACTTCAAGGTGAAGATTTGAACTAACTGGCCCTCACCCCAAATGGGGTGCCTAAGTGAACACCAATTAGGGAATTTCCCTAACAACCAACCGCCTTACTATTCAACTTGCCTGATTATAATACACCACACCCAGTAGCCCCTAAAAATTTAGGAGGTAGGCAAAAACCCTCCCCGGCCTAAAAGCGGCAGTAAGAGGTAAAATTCCATACCTGGCCCCGTAAGGCAGCCTGATCAATCAATGGGCGGGAGTGGTGGGTCGGCTAGCAAACACAGAATGGCTTGCTGGGGCGTGGCCTCGCTGAAGCCCCCCCCCCCAGCCTGGAAGGTTCCAAGAACCTTCGCTCTGTCGTGGCAGGGGAGGGGCAAATCCCTCCCATCCCAGCAAGCTGGGATGAAAGGTTGTTCTTGTCTGGAATTCCTCTGTATTCAGAATGTTCTTTATTTACCGTCCTGATGTTAGAGCTTTTTAGTACTGGTAGCTAGATTTTGTTAATTTTCATGGGTTCTTCCTTTCTGTTGAAATTGTCCACATGGTTGTGGATTTCAATGGCTTCTCTGTGTAGCCTGACATGATAGTTGTTAGAGTGGTCCAGCATTTCTGTGTTCTCAAATAATATGCTGTGTCCAGGTTGGTTCATCAGGTGCTCTGCTATGGCTGACTTCTCTGGTTGAAGTACACTGCTCTGCCTTTCTTATTCCTTGATTCGTGTTTAGGCAATGCTGCGTTTGGTGGTCCCAATATTTATTTATTTATTATTTCATTTCTATTCTGCCCTTCTCAGAGTGAGGGGACTCAGGTGTGAATTACAATGTACACATTACATTTAGACACACAAATACACAAGACAGACAGAGGCAATTTAAGAACACTTTTCCTCTGGGGGGCTTTGTCACACTCCTTCATTCCTCAGCGACTACCTCAAACAGAGAAGAGTTCTTTCTCCAACCCCGGATATTCCACAGATATATAAACCCCATTTTCCTAGTTTCCAACAGATCTCACAACCTCTGAGGATACCTGCCATAGATGCAGGTGAAACATCAGGAGAGAATGCTTCAGGAACATGGCCATACAACCCAGAGAACTCACAGCAACCAAGTGATTCCGGTCATCAAAGCCTTCTACAATACAATACTCTTGGTATTTAATATTTTTCTGCCACCATGTCAGCCAAAAAGTTAACATCTCTGCCAAAATGCACTAAAACAATGATATTGCCATTAACATTCAGTGGTCGCTCCACATCTGTCACATTCATTCCCTGCCAAAGTTCATGCAGATTCATCATTATTATTTTTTTAATGAGCCTTTGAAGACTTTTTTATTACAATTTGCATTTTACTATCTGCTATTTTAAACAGTTTTAGCACTGTTAATACATTTTAGAAGTGCCTGTGAATATTTTAAATAAATATTATTCCACTTATAACTTGTATATTGATTTATGATGGTTTCAACTCTCATAGTATAGATATCTTTGATAAATGAAGTAAATAAATTGCTCTGAACAGGATTACGAACCGGTTTGTTGTGAGTTTTCCGGGATGTATGGCCATGTTCCAAAAGCATTCTCTCCCAGGAGAAAATGCTTTTGGAACATGGCCACACAGCCCGGAAAACACACAACAAACCAGTGATTCCAGCCATGAAAGCCTTAAACAATACAAGGACTACACACTGGTTCGTCCCTCCTTCTCTCATCATATTACAATTCAGTTTTTAAATACATCTTCAAAAACTATGGGGAGCCGGCCACCAATCAGATCTTAATATACATCTGTGAAATTAGTAATTCCAGTAGCATTTTTGACTTCTTTGAAAAACTTGCATCCAAACTGTCTTTGAAAGTTCCTAACTCTAAAAATTATAGAATAAACATTATTTCACCACTGAATAATATAAAATTGAGAGCTACAATCTAACTAATAATAAACAATCAGGACAAGGAATTTTTTCAGTCATATCCTTATATTCACAGAAACCGGAGGGAGCTAAACTGAGGACAGTATCCAGATCAGCAATAGAAAACACTCAAAACAGAGACACTCAGGTTCAACCCCCCATTTCAATGGCTGACAATAGGACAGTCGGTCTTTCTGTCCTCCAAACAACTTCACAGGTTTGCTGTAAGGATAAAAGAGAGGGGTAGATTCATCCTATATTCACTTACCTGGTAACAATTGCCATTGAATCCATTGGGGAATACTACTAAGTAGACTTTCATTAATTTTAGCGTAAACCTTTTAGAATGTCCTAGTTTATTTCCCTTGTGCATATATAACATTTCAATGTTTTGATTCTTACCCATGAAAGGTTTGAAGTTCAAACATTCCTATATTCTTGTTACAGGTAGAATATGTTATTATCTTTTTTATTGTACTGAACATAAACATACAGAATGAACTGATTACATTGTGTTGTCGAAGGCTTTCATGGCCAGAATCACCGGGTTACTGGCCATGTTCTCCTGACGTTTCACCTACATCTATGACAGGCATCCTGAGAATTGTAATTTTCCATTATCTTTATCCCTCTCTGCCAAAGAGTGCTGGTGCCTCAGAAAACTACAACTTCCAGGATTTCATAGCATTGGACCAAAGCAGGGTGCAATTCTACAATGTAGATGGACCTTAGGGCTAACAGAACTGCATTCCAACATCTGGAAGGCTTGAATTGTCCACTCCAATCTAGATCAATACAGCAAAACTGAGACTTTTTTTTGTGTAGAAAGCCCATCAGCTCTACCAGCACATCTTCATGGAATACCGTTTTAATATCTGCAAAGTACAGTAATTAGCAGATTGATTGCCCACTTTGTTCTATGTACTCTACTTTTTCCCAGCTAGGTCACGTCAGGAGTGTTTGAGCCATAAATCATTTTAACTGTGCCTAAAAAAAATAGCATGAATTAGATTGCCAGATATTAAATGGCTGCAGAGCAGACATAGCTTAGTAATCCTATCAAAGTACTCCAAAACATCAGATACTGCAAAATGTGTAGCTAGATGTTTGTCAGGAATACATTTGAACACTACATTATCCCAATCCTGGATCAACTTCGCTGGTTTCTAGTTTTAACTGGATTTTAACAGCAGCTCCTGGATTTTATTTTATTTATGGTTATCCTCTTGGACGTACGGCTTTGTATTATGTAGATTTGAATGGTATTTTTACTTTTAGAAATTGGTGCAATTCAGAAAATGAATTCTGTAATTAAAACTGCAACATTCAGGTACCAAAAAGGAAAACAAATATTAGAAAATAGTTTTTTTAAAAAAAATCTGTAAATGTGACAAGGATTTCGGTACTTTATAATGAAGTGCTAAAGGCCAGGACAGTTTTGATTAACAGCCTATAAATGTAGCACCCATGGGCCCGTCCGTGCCACGGGGGAGGGGTGACGCACCGGGGGTCCCGTTGGCATTGGGACCCGCACAGGCTGAAAGGGACTCGGAGGATGAGTTGGAAGGCCCAGAGCAAGATTGGTCAGCCGTACCTTTGCCCAGTTCACCTGTAGAGAGTTTAGCCTGGGATCTCGAGTGGGAGCATTCTCCCGGGGAAGGAGCGGACCAGGTGGAGATGGGAGGCAGCGAAGCAGATAGCGGAGATAGTTATGAATTCCCAAATGGCCGAGGTTCCCAAGAGCTGGCCGGGCAGCAGATGGAGGCTAGCGGCTGGGAAACTCCGGGGGAGGCTGCTTCTCAGGAAGATAGCGATACTAGACTGGAAGAGCGGGGCCGTTCTCACAACAGGCGCAGGGACATAGAGGAGGGCAGGAGGAGCTGGCATCTGTCCCTAGACCGTCACCATTCGGAAAGTAGAGACTGGAGACGCCGGGCCCTAGATCGTCGGGGCTCCAGGCCGAGGGATTAAGAACGGCCCCGTGGGAACTGATCGTCAGTTCTCCGGCCACGTCTTTACTGAATAGACGCGAAGCGGAGTGGGCCCACAAGCCAACAGTGGTCATCAAGCCTTGCCTTGCCTTTGCCTTGTTTCTTGAGCCGCAGCGGTTTGCGGCACCTTGCCCTGTTTCCTGATTCGCATTGGTTTGCGAACCCTTGCCCTGTTTCCTGATTCGCATTGGTTTGCGGAGCCTTGCCACGCTTCATGCTATTTGCTACGTTACTTTGGACTACTTGCTTAACACTTTGAACACTTGCATATTATTGGACTATATACTCTTTGGAACTGTTTTATATACTCAATAAAGTAGTTAGCCTTTGCTACGTCTCCGTGTGTGTGTTAAAGGGGCAGTTCTAAGTCGGTGATCGTGACAATAAACAGAAAATATTGAACAGAAGCGTAAATATTAATCAAATCATGGTATCTTAAATTTAGTTTATATAATTTTTGTTGGATATAGCAACTTTCTCAGACCTCTACGAGTTATTCGTTATGTATATAATTGCTTACTGTATTATATTTGTGTATTGCTTTGCATTTTGACCTTAACTCTTTGTTGTGGGAGGGGCTACAGACCATGTGATCAGGTCTCTATGCTGTACAGAAGCCATTAGACTTCATTGGACTTTCAGACAACACAGAGACTCTATTAGACTCTCAGAACAGAGGGATGCTTTGGACTATGGACTATTGATTTTAAGAAAGATGCCCTGTGTTATCTACACAAACTACTTCAAATCTACTTGTATCTTGATTGATAAGCAAAGTACCTGTATGTTGAATATATGAAGTTTGTGAGTAAACCAACTATGTTACTTTTAAAGAAGTCTACTTATTTTTTATCTCAAGAGCATAATTTAAAGGCAAACATATTTTAAGGGAGAGATGTTTTGGGGCAATTAAAAAGGATCACTTCTGAAACTCTGTTGGATATATATTTATTTATTTACTATATTTTTATACCGCCCCTCTCAGCCCGAAGGCGACTCGAGGCGGTGTACATATGGCAAGAACTGCCCACATATAAAATACATCAGCAATTAATAAAACAACCATATAAAACACAAATTTAGCAATTGAAATTAAAACACACGATCTCAGCGTCTCATTATTAAAATCGATTTCCGTTGCATCATCTTCGTTCCTTAGGTCTCAATTTAGGTAATTACGCTTCATCTGCAAATGCCTGGTCAAACAGCCCGGTCTTAACTTTCTTGTGAAATGTCAAGAGGGAGAGGGCAGATCTGATGTCAATAGGAAGAGCATTCCAAAGTCGAGGGGCCACTACTGAGAAGGCCCTGTCTCTCGTCCCCGCCAATCGCGACTGCGGAGAGGGCGGGATCGAGAGCAGGGCCTCTCCAGATGATTTTAAACATCTCGGAGGTTCAAGGGAGAGATGCGTTTGGACAGGTAAGTTGGACCAGAACTGTTTAGGGCTTTAAAGGCTAAAGCCAGGACTAGTACATGGCGGGTACTAGTTGTACCCGCCACGCCTTGCTGTGGCCAACCTTCATTTCCTCTTTCTCTCCTTTCTCACCTTCCTTCCCCCCTTTTTCTTTCACTTCTTTCTCTCCTTTCCACGCATTGCTGTGGCCCTTTGAGAACAGAGGGATTCTAGGCACGAAGCAATACACAGAAGGGACACATGGAAGAAACATTGATAGATGGAACAGAAGGTAGATGGATAGAAAAGATAGATGGTAAGGTAGATGGATGGATGGTTAGACAGACACACACACACACCTTTATGGCCAAAGGGTGTTTGACTGGATGGCCCTTGGGGCTCCCTTTCTACTGCTTGGCCATCTGTTGGGTGGACTTTGATGGTGTCTTCCTTCTCTGTCAAATTATGTGGGACTGCATGGCCTTTGGGACTCCTTTCCAACTGGATGGCCATCTGTCGAGAAGGCTTTGAGGGTAGTTGTGCCAGATGATCTATGGGCCCCTTTAACTGCCATGGCTCATTGCTGTGGACTAATTCCACAGTGTAGACCAGGCTGGGGCAAACTTGGGCCCTCCAGGGGTTTTGGTCTCCAACTCTGGTTGTTAGGAACTGTGGGAGTTCCTAAGTCCAAAACCCCTGGATGGTCCAAGTTTGCCCCGTCCTGGTGTAGATCATACCCCTCCGGCCTCTGCCTTTACTCGAGCTGAGAAGAGGGAGGAGGGAAGGAGCGTGGCCTTCATACCCGCATGAACCATGCTCTTCATCCCCTGCCTGTCCCAGGTGGCAGCGCCATCCTCCCTCCGCTGGCCAAGGAACAGGGAACGTGGGCACCGCTGCCATGGAGGAGGAGGCCTCACTCACCTCAGAGGCTTCCTTCTTTTGACCCTGGAGAGGTTTACTCCCAGCAGATGGAATTCTCTGCAGTGTTTGCTGGAGAGAGGTGGGACAGCTGTTTGGTAGGTTTTTCCCCCTCATGCAGGAGTGTGCGGGGCTTCACAATGCTTTAACAGCTGGCTCGTGTGTGTGTGTGTGTGGCCGTGCGCTCGCACCTGGCTCCCTATTTTAATGGCCAGCTGTTTCCCCGCAAGGAGGAGGGGGCGTGGGCGAGGGTGTCTTTTTGTAGACGTGCAGTTTCTCCCTATAGGAATTTTTGGTGTAGAAGTCCTTTCTGCTTTTTTTTTTTGAGTGAAGGACATACATTGGTTTAGTTGGTGTCTCATGTCCAAATTTGGTGTCAATTCTCCCAGTGGTTTTTGAGTTATGTTAATCTCACAAACGAGCATTACATTTTTATTTATATAGAAGTATCTGTTTCTGTATTGGCATATCTTTGTCCCTAGCAGTTCAAAGACATATCTAGGTACTCGCCTCCGGGTTGAGAGGGGCGGTATACAAATGTAGCAAATAAATAAATAGGTACATCAGTTTAAGAGCTGAGAAATCCAGTTGCCTTGCATGAATACTGGTGAATGCATTTCCCCCCAAAAAGGTTATGACTCTAACAGGCCATGCTTTTACCAAGAGGTAATGGCATCATTTTTTCAAAAAGGTTATGACTTCTATCAAGGTCATGCCTTTACAAAGATCATAAAATCTCCAAAAGGTTCTGAATATTTCAATTTTCCAAAAATTTTGCAACAGTTTGTACAGCAAGTTTGTCACAATCTCAGCAAATCATAAATATTCAGGGTTCCAACACAATTCAGAAGACGGAAGGCACACTCACATAGAGGCCTGCACAATGTGAACTTCCTTAAGAATTCAACCTATTATTTTATGGTAAACTCTATAACAATAAGAACTTTTGCAGAACTTCTTAAAATACCAAAACAAAGCTCTACAAATTGAGACCTACCTCAATTTCTTGGTATGAGCTGTTGATCATGGCAATCAGCATGTTGAGTAAAACCACAACCATTGTTACATTGTATATTCCATATAACACATAGCCAATATTTTCAATGAATTTATGATCGTATTTAAGGACAACAGATGTGACTTCCGACAAGCCAAATATAGACCAAAATAAGGTCTTGAAACTTTCTTCAACTCTGCATAGAAGAAGAAAAACATTAATAAATTAAATTATCTGTTTCATGTAATAATCAGATCTTTTTAAAAAATATTTTTAAATAGAAAATTTGAAGATCCCAATACAGACATTTAATCAAAACAAAATGAGCACGGCATAACATTCACACAGAGAAACAGATTCCCCTGTGCCTTTTTGCATATTGCCAATTATGTTTGTAAACAGCAAACTGCATTAACAGAATTACATCTGACATGAGAAAGTTGTATATTAGTATTTGATGTCCATATATGCCATGATGCAGCCTTGTATCTTAAATTAACTAAGAAAAAAATCAACATCTCAAGGTCTACCAAGAAAGCATATGTTTTCTTTCTTCTGACAATCTTCCACTGCAGATTCAACTATTGCTATATAACAGTGGTTCCCAACTTGTGGTTTGTAAACCAACAGTGGTCCGTCCGCAAGAATGAAAATATGGTTCACAGCCTCACCATTACTACACTGTTGCCTTGAAACCATGTGGTAATGGGAGTGACTGGTCTCGCAAAACCCTCTTATAGTGTTGAGGCAACAGGGATGTTGAAAGGGGAGAGGCTGATTACCTACGAAAGATTACAACTACCACATCAGCTCTAGATTATTAAATATGGTTTTCTGTGGGGGAGCATATGGCGACTATTGGATGGCATATGTTTTACATCAGAAATTAGAGCTGATGAGGTCTGTCCAATGCAATTTTCTGAATCACCACCACAAATAACCAAACAGAAACTAAAGTTGACCAAAAACTGGTCAACTGACCAAAAAGTTGTCCAAAAAATGAGTACCTTTTGGTACTAATGTTGGAGAGTGGTCCTTGGTCAAAGTGGTCCCTGTTCAAAAAAAGGTTGGGAACCACTACTTTATAAAAAACAAGCATTTTATTGCCTCAACTGAATGGCTATGGGACCATGTATAAAGTCTATAATTTTTATGTTTTAACCGGCAAACTGTTTTTAATTGAATGCTTATAATTGTTTTAATTGTGTTAATTGTAACTGTGTGTTTTAATGTATTGTTTTTGGCATCTAATGGCTGCCTGCTGTAAGCCATCCTGAGTCCCTCTTCGGAGGTGAGAAGGACGGGATAGAAATGCCTGAACTAATAAATAAATAAATGGATTACATTCTGACCAGATTTCTACATCAAATGCTAGTCAGCAAAAATGAGGCAAAGGATTTTTGCTGATTCCCAGAATAATTTCCTATGATGTTTAGAGGGTCTTCGGACACTCTGGATCAAATCGAGGTTTGGAGAAAGATTAGAAGACTGTGGAAGGACTGAATCCACAAAGATGTGCCTCTTCTCATATTCCACCACCCAAAACATTCTGCTAGATTACAAGCCTTCAAAAAAAACCCTTCAATCCACAAGGCAAAACCGTAGATCAGGCATGGCCAAACTTCAGCCCTCTAGGCTGTTGGGAATTTTGGGAGTTGAAGTCCAAAAGACCTGGAGGGTCAAAGTTTGCCTGTGCCTGCCCTAGATCCAATTCAGAATGATGCAGACTCAAGAGTCCATTGATTTTGGTGGATTTAAGGTGTGCATAACTTTTGGATTATAGCCAACATGCTTGAAAATTAGTAAAGGGTTAGAAATACACCAACAAACATTGTCATCTGAAAGACAAGCTAATCACAACTATTGTTTCTTCTGATGTTGAGATTTCTTTCTAAGAACTTAGAATGCATTAATACAGTGCACCAAACCAAAATAAACTGGAAATGAAAATAAAAAACATGAGCAAAGAAAAGAGATGAGAAAGAAGAACTTGTATGTCAGCCTGTTCAGCCTGTGATTATGTCTGATGTTTCTGTTGATGCTCATGATGGGAATGATGTTCATGTTGATGTGCATGGTGGGTATGGTGTTCTTGATGATGGGCCTGAGTTAACTTCAGAAGGGACGCCTGAGCTGTTTCAGGAAGATTCCCAGGACTGTTGTCCTTGGAGTGACCTTCTACTGCTTTTCTCAGAGCAACAGTCTGAAAATGATGCTGAGATTGCTTTGCCAGGTGCAGAGGGGGGTGCAGAGGGAGATGACAGTGAAACGTTGGATAGAAAGCAAAGTTTTAGTAAACAGAGGCAGAACTTTCAGAATCTCTGGCATTCTGCTCATTTACAACAAAAGAAAGATAACAAAGCCTTATCTTGTGGGAAAGTGGGAAAGAATGCTTTCCTGTCAGCTTTGGCCTTCGGAAAGGGTTTATAATGATTCATGGGAGGCTAGTGACTCAGTTGAGTCAACCTTGTTAATTCATGCTGGTTGTGTTTTCAAGCGCTGCCAAGTCTAAGTTTTTGACTGAGAATTCCTGATCTTTTGTTCCATGTTTTCAAGTAACATGCTCCATGTGTTTTTATGTACTAATGGACCCGGTTTTCTGTTAAAGTCTATGGATTATCTTGGATTTTGGATTCTTACTGTTTTACTTTTTTTTTTTTACTGCTTTGCCTATATATATTCTATAATAAACTGCTTGCTGTTTTCACCAAGCTGGTGTGATGTTTCAAATCAGAGGTGTTCCTGCTCTGGAGTACAACAGAACTGAAATGTAGATATGGTCCCCTCCGATAACACAAAAACACGCTCTTTAGATTGCCTATAATCCATTATTAGGAAACTCTTGTATTGCCCTCTTCCAGTGCACACATCCTAGGTTGAAAAACGGGTTTGCTGCTTGTAAAATTGTGGCCTTTGAGGAATTTGTGCTCTCTTACCTTACAAAATAAGATATTATCACTGCAGACTTGATAGCGAGTCTAACGTAGATGTTACCGTCTACGTGATTCTAAAAAAGGACTTTCTTATTCTTAGTACAAGTTGTAGAATTGTATTAACCCTGTTAGTCTCCATTGTCCTCCCCAAACACTATTGCCCACCACCCAAGCAAAGCTTTCATTTGGGGACAATTTCATCCTAGATTGTATGTGTTTCCTCCACCACAGACATTCCAGTTTTTCTTACCCTCTCCTTTCCTGCAAAGCCTGTGGCATGCAAAAAAAAATCATTCTAAGTAGTTTCTGATCTAGAAATAGGTTCAGTATAATTATACTTCTGCTTCTTAATAAAAAAAATCCCAGTGGTGATGATAGCTTGGCAGTGTTAAGGTTAACTTTATATATATCCACCTCTTCATGCAGCTATACAATGACCGCTATGGTATGTCTCTCCATCCTCTTTCCCTGCTGTAACAAATCTTAAATACACATAACTGTATTCTCCAGTACAGGGGTGCTCATTAGGTAGATCGCAATCTACTGGTAGATTGCGTAGGGCATCCTGGTAGATCGCAGGCAGGGCGGGAGGAAGGCTCAGACCTGCCCCGCAGGCTCCCGACGCCGCCCAGGTGCTGCCGGCCAGTCAGCATAGCGGCGGCGTGACCAGCGTCGCTATGGCCCATATGAGAGCCATTCCTTCCTTCCTTTCCCTCCTTTCTCCCCTCCTTCTTGCCTTGCCTTCTTTCCTTCCTGTTTCCTCCCTCCCTCAGTCCTTCCTTCCTTCCCTTCCTCTCTGCCTTGAACATTTGCTGTTGGTTGTGGGGGTTCGGTGTGGAAAATTTGCCCCAATTCTGTTGTTGGTGGAGTTCAGAATGCTTTTTGATTGTAGGTGAACTATAAATCCCAGCAACTACAACTCCCAAATGACAACATCAATTTTTTAAAGCGATGGTCACTCCTTGTGGGTGTCTTGTGGCCAAATTTGGCAGCAATTCGTCCAGTAGTAAGAAATCAGTTTGTGTGTGTCAACTGTAAAATAGGACATGTGGAATGGCCCTTGGTTATCTGAGGTCCTTTCCACACAGTTGAATAAAATCCCATGTTATCAGCTTTGAATCAGAGTATATGGCAGTGTGGACTCAGAAAACCCAGTTCAAAGCAGATATTGTGTTATATGTTTCACATTTTTGTAGTGGGTAGGTAAATCATTTTGACTTGGTTGTTTTATAAGTAGCTCGCATGCTGAAAAGGTGTGAGCAGCCCTGCTCCAGTATCTAAGCCCCTTTACCGTGTCTCTCCCTCCCCTTTGTTGTTCTCCACCATTCTCGATTTTTAACTGCAATTTCCTTTAGGTACCAGCCTGTCTGTTTTTACCAATGTAAATGTGTACAGTACTGGGGTCTGAATCCATCCCAAATAACTAAGTGATCTGTCATTATGATGTAGCTGCCGGTGTAAGCCAATCTTTTCTGCAAACCTCCAGCTGATTTAATCAAAAATGGAATTCAGGGGGATCGTTTTGCCCTTCCTATTGCATAAAGATAGCTTGTTACTTACGTAGTAAAAGCTGCATTTACTTTGGCTCCAAGATAGTAGGAGTACAGTATGAACATCCCAATCATAAATGCAAGGAACACCATAATAAAAAGGACCATAAACTTGAAAATGTCTTTCACAGTCCTTCCAAGTGAAATCTGCAATGGGCCAAAACTCTCATTTGCAGGCAGGATATAAGCAATCCGGGAGAAGCTAAGCACAACAGCTATTGCATAAAGACCTTCTGATATGATCTGCGGATCAGACGGGAGCCATTTATCTCGAGCTGGAAGAAATGACATTAATGAGAAAATCCCTTTTTAGCCCATTTTTCATTGTGCTTTCAAAAACTAAAATACCTCTCTGGCAGTTAGATGAGGATACCTCTTTATAAAGGCAAAATATTAAATAACTAAATTGTTTTTAAACTAACATTCAACTATATTCTGAGCAATGTTTTGTACACAACATCTCCTGTTAATCATCTCCTTTACAGACTACAGCTGCATCAACACATGCTTGGTATAAAAAGACATATATCTCAATAATGTTTTCGCATATTTTAAAGCTCACACTGCCTTCTGTACATAACAGTGGTATAACGAAGACAACAAAGAACCAAAACTAAAGTAAACTAAACCTTACATCATCTCTCTCTCTCTCTGGCTTTTCTTCGCAAACAAAGATTCAGGAAGGACTCATCCCATGCGTTCTACAAGCGCGTTGATAACTAAAAAGGAAAGTTGGATGTGTCCTTCGAGCCTGTGCAATGGACCTTTCTGGTGGAGTGCAGCGTGCACAGAACTGGCCTCACCCTTTAAACCAAAGGTTTGTCTGCCGGGGCCTAGCTAGCTTGGACGGTGGCAGCGAGGTCCTCAGGTCGTAGGTTTGATTAGAGTTACCTTCTCTAGATGGTTGACCTTATAGGGTTAGACGAGCACCATCTGCCCGGGTTTGAAATTAAGAGTTTTCCTTCTCTTAGGATGGTTGCCAAAGGCTAAGGAGCCCATCCTGCCCATTGACACTCTTTGTCAGACCCTTCGGTTGTGACCTGTCTGGCATGGGAGGCCCTACCAGTGACTATTATGCCACCGCCAGCATAGCTCACAACTTCATTAGGGTACGCAAGCCTCTCCCCCACGGCAAGGGGACACCAATGGAGAGGAAACCTTGCATCATACAGCTAGAATTAATATGAGGTCATTTTGTGTGTGTGTGTTCCCTCGCTACTTCACGGTTCACTTTTAGCGGACTCATTGTTTTGCGGTTTTCAAAAAATATTAATTAAAAAAATATCGCAGTATTTTTGCTGTTTTGTGGGTTTTTGCTGCCGCCGCTCTCTGAAGCACTTTCTCTCCTCAGTCTTCCCTCCCTCCTGCCTTGAAGGGCCTTTTCTTCCTTTCCTTCATTTTATTTTAAGTTTATAAAGACTTAAAATAGTGTATAACTACTAAAATAATGTATAAATATTAAAATAAATATAGCCTCCCTACATCGTGGTATTTCACTTATTGTGGGAGGTCCTGGAACGTAACCCCAGCAATAAGTGAGGGAACACTGTAGTTAGTTTCTTTAGATGGATATGATTTTTAAAAATCAGAAACACTGCAAAAATTTGGAAGTTACCGTAAGTAAAATATTCAATGTCTGGTGGAAGTGTGACCAAAGAAAGGGTTGGCTCTTGAATATTTTCATCCACATACTGCTGTGCTTTTGTAGCCTGCAGGAATGCTAAGAGCCTGGCTGTGAAAGCAGCGATGAAAATCGATAACATCCCAAAATCCAGAACATTCCACAGCTGCAAAATATATTCCCGGGGTCCTTCTAGCCAGAGCTCCTTGCACTCAGACCACATCATACCTGGAAGAAAAAAAAGAAATGCACTGAAACACAGTAAAAGGCTTATTTAAATTACTAAGGCCCAAGTAATTTCCAAGGTGGTAGCCAGTTAGCGATGTTAGAGTAATGCAGAAAAACCTAGAAGAAAGGGTCTTGTGATACCTTTCAGACTAATATCAGTATGATATGATGATAATAATAATAATAATATTTATTTATATCCCACCACCACCTTCTGTAAGGGACTCAGGGTGGCCCACAACATACACCGGTTAAAACGGTACAAAAGTAGAAAACAAGTCACATAAAATTATTACAAAAATCTCCATCAACATACGTAGCATAAAATTAAAATAATACAATTTTATTATGTTTTCCAGGGCATAAGGTTTTATGGACTTTATCCCCATGCCTTCAAACGAATAGGGTGGGGATACCTGAAGAGTGTGTCCATCTGAAGTAGCAGGCCACAGCTCACAAGTGCTTGTGCCAAATAAAATTGGTTAGCCTTTGTTGGGATTCATCCCTGGACTGTACAAGTTTTGTATCATCAAGTTTCTAGTCCTCAGTGGGTAGCTAGACTAGAGACAGGGCTAAGTTCAGGGATTCCTTTCCCCACATTCCAATGCATGTTTCCCAAAAGCGCTTTCTCTTTGTTTTTACTGAAGCCACGATCTCCTCCCCCTTTGATGACGTAGAAACAGAATTCTGTGAGGGAACTTCCTCTTAAGTTTGAACTGCCCTGGGAAAGCCATGTGGTCTCCATCAAGTTTTAGCTTTTCTGCTTTTCTTTCTCCCAGTGAGGATGCATTTTGCCTCTCTGCAGGCAAAATGTAGCTGCACGGACTTTTTTTTTTAACCTTTTACCTTCTTTAGAAGATGAGATTTAGCAAGCTAATTAGCTCCAAGACTCTTTTTTATTTTTTATTTATTTATTTATTATTTATTTATTCAATCTTGTATTCCGCTCCTCCCTGCAGGCTCGGGGCGGATCACAAACAAACAATAAAACATACAACATATAATAAAAACATATAACATAGCAATAAAACATAAAGACATTGTCTCAATAGTAAAATTCACCGAACCTGTGGATTTTATCAAGAATGTATTTATTTTTTACTTTAATAAATATTTTTGACAACAAAATTCCGACCCTGCAATCCTGAACCATCCTATCACAACATTCTTTACTGTTGGAGCTGCAGTATACTATACTTTGTAACTGTAAATTGTGGTTATTCTTTATTTTTATCCTGCCTATCTCCCCATGGGGACTCAAGGCAGCTAACAATGATATGACCCAATACTATACAATATAATTTTAAAACAAGGTAAACACATACATATTAATATAAACATTAAAAACAATTAAATATTTGTGTTATGACTGTAAAAGTTAATATACCAATAAAATACAATTGAAGTTATATTTAAAAACTAGTGAGTTCCCCCAAATGCCACTCACATCACCTTCTGCAGCCTGCCACTCATCATTCCCTAAATGCCTTTCAGAAGAGATGTGTCTTTACCTGCCTACAAAAGGCAAGCAAGGACGGTGCAATCCTTGTCTCTCTTGGGAGGCAGTTCCAAAATCTGGGAGCTGCCACCGAAAAGGCCCTCTCCCTTGCTCCCACCAAATGAGCTTGAGAGGGTGGTGGGACAGAAAGAAGGCCCTTCCCAGATGATTTTAGTGTTCTAACAGATGAATAAAGAGAGTTACTGCACTTTAAACTACATGGACCTAAGTTCCATCAACTCAAAATGCAAAGGATTGAATTGTCAGACTGGGAGCTCAAGTGTTACACAACCAAGAATAATTCATATCTCAATCAGCATATATGCTCACCTACAGCTACACAAAAATCTGGGGCAAGTCCAGAAATGCTTTGGAATGGCCCTGGATGAGGTGGAGCTATTCAGACTCTCCAGTCCTAACCTGTGAAAGCAGCAGAGGTGGAGTCGAGATGGTCTGAAACTGATTTGGCCTGGCTGGATTGTCACTCTTACCTATCCCATTGCATGCTTTTCTACAGCAGCTGACCAGACAGCTCTTGACTGTCGTGAGGTGTCTTTGCTGACATCAACAAAGATGCCCACACAACCAAAGAGGAGGAGTTGGGGTGGGGATCTCATGATCATTGTGCTCTGCCATTATAAAAGGTAAAGGTTTCCCTTGACATTAAGTCTAGTCATGTCCAACTCTTGGGGGGGGGGGGGTGCTCAATTCCATTTCTAAGCCGAAGAGCTGGCATTGTCCATAGACACCTCCAAGGTCATGTGGCCAGCATGACTGCATGGAGCGCTGTTACCTTCCCGCAGAAGTGGTACCTATTGATCTACTCACACTTGCATGTTTCCGAACTGCTATGTTGGCAGTGGAAGCTCACCCCACTCCCTGGATTCAAACCACCAACCTTTTGGTTAGCAAGTTCAGCAGCTCAGCGATTTAATCCGTTGCACCATCAGGGGCCCCATCTGCCATGATATATACCCAATATTTTATAACATACTTTCAGCATTCCAACATTACTGGAGAGATGGAGCCATTGGGAAATAGCAACCACTTGATTCTAAAAATGAAACAATTTGTTTATTTGTTCAGCGGCTTCTGACTCTTTGTAATCTTATGGACCAGCCCACACCAGAGCTCCACGTTGGCCGTCCCTTTAAAAAAAGGGGGGGGGGATTGAAATCTCCCAGGAATAATCCAGCTAAAAGTTCAGACCCAGATATACAGGGATGGGTTATAAAGCAAATTCTACATCACAAAGTGAGGGTGGGTATCATTTTCAGACAAACACAGGATCACAAGAAAAAAACATTATCTTCTATAAACAGTGAGAGTTGACTAGAAGAGTAAACAATTCTAATAAGTTTTTTTGTATCTCACACAGAGAAAATGAGAGAAATAGTTCCTTGTGATTTGTGATTTGTAAAATGTCCTTTGCAGAATAACTGACTGACTTGGAAACTGATTCTCTATAATAAATCACACATATATATTCAGCACTTCTTTATGTATCTTATATCTTGCCTTTCTCCCAAGTTGGGAAACAAGGTGCCTCAAAATGTGAGTTAAAGCAAAATACTTCCCAATTGCAGCAGGACAGTGGCATGAAAATGCACGCACATGTGCACAATCCACAAATCTCAGGAATAATTAGTCATTCTGGCATAGTTGAGCAGCTGCCAATAGTTACAGACACCGAGAATGCAGCAATGGGCCACCATTTATGCTCCACTTTACCACTCAGAGCTATTCATAAAGATAAGAAGCGTTTCAGCAGAGAATAATTCCAGCAGAATAGGATATCCAATGGCCATGTTGGCCAGAAATCTATAGAACCTGCAGTCTTTTAAAAAATAGCTTTTCCCGGCTCTGCCTTACCCCCACATTAAGATGAGAACAAAACATGTGGACACCACTGACTACTCAGACTGATTGATCTCATTAACATCAAATAGTAGCTGATGAATATAAACAACTCCTTCCTTTCGTACAGGAAAGTCAAGCAGAAAGTATATAAACACTAGATCATCACAGAGAAAAGAAGAAAAGCCATGGGGATTTTAAAGGCTTAAAGATACTCCCAAGCTTTTGTGAAAAGAAGCAGTAAAACCACCAGAGCTTGTTGAAGTAAATTCTGAAAAATATTGTCAATCGTGTCTAAATATATATTAAAAAGGAGCATTGAATCAATTAACATTTCCTTTTCCTCTTTTTAGGTTGTAGTTAAATCAGAAGACAGGAGCAAGGAATGCTTCTTCTCAAACGTCCTGAATATCGACCCAAGTGCTGTAATGTATGAGGCACTGGACAAAAAATCTGGCAAATTCCTCATCTCCTAAAAGTTATATTATACAATCTGTTTTCTGAACTGTAATTGTGTTGATTTGCTCAGTTCTCTGCTCAGAGGTACAAGATGCAGCAGTTGTAGTTTTATACCCAAGTTATGTTCCATTTACTGTATGTAAAAATAAAGTAAATAATGCCAAAAGGAAGTGATATACTTACCAAGCACCCAAACCATGATCAACATCTCTGTCCAAGAAAACTGTGTCGTCTTAACCCTGAAGATCTGTTTAGGGTAATCAACAACGGTCTCGTTGGGTAATACTGTGATGCCTTCAAATCTGTCTGAAGCATTGAATACTAGCAGCCCCAAGAAAATGATAAAAGATGCTGCATGTGCCACAAACTTCATGAATGGACTTCGGAGAATCTTTCCAAGCTAAGAAAGCAAAGCAAAACATGGTTTGTTTGTTTGAATTAGGGTTCTTGTGTTCCAGCAGTGAAAATACAAGCAACTAATAGGGTTGTGCTTTCGGGTAAACCTTGACCCATTTCATGTCCTTGGTTTCAGTGGAGGCCCTGATCTGTTTTTTGGGAGCCTACCAAAATTGGGATGGCAAATCTCTGTTTTTGCTCTGGGGTGCCAAAAGATCCATTTTCTATCAGTCCATTATTGGGGTGGGGGCTTCCCAGGCTCCCCTTCCCATCATTTTAGGCACTGAAGCTGTTTTACTCTACAGAAGAGGCACTCAGCTGCAGGCAGGCTAGCACTTTGAGGAGGCTTCTAGCCTGTTTCTACTCTAGAGGAGAGGCGCTTGGCTGCAGGCAGGCACAGGCACTTTCTGAGCCTACACACCATACACGTACACACTCTCTTTCCAAGGCAAGGTGGCAAGTTCTAGAGGAAGTGCTCGGCTGCAATAAGGCATGCGTACTTTCTGGGCCTGCACACCACACACGCATGTACTCTCTTTTCAAGGCAAGGAGGCAAGTTCCCATTTTTAATCTAGAGGAGGCGCTTGGCTGCAGGTGGGTGCTTTCTGGGCTTGCACGCCACACACACATGCACTCTCTTTCCAAGGCAAGGAGGCATGGAGCATCATGTGCTCATGAAAAATAGGCGAGGAGCTGGGGTCGGCTCCTGCTTGTTTTCATGTCGAGCTGATTTTTGTACCAGAAGGGGCCTTCCTGTTATGTGCTTCCAAAGTTAACGAAAGTAACAAAAGAACAGATGAAACTAAGGAAAACGGTTCTGCACACAACTCTAGCAGCAACTAATGCTACATCTGACCACATCTCCATATACACTAGCAATGTAACAACATCATTTCTAGACACAATTGTTGTATTTCATTTTCTTTTGTAAATCAGACTATACTAGTGTTTTTTATGAAGTGTAGTATCAAAAATGTTTTAAATAAATGAAATTAAATTGCATTTCAAAACCACCTCTTCATGGAATGGATTTTTCAATTACCCAAATAACTTGTTTCCAACCCTAAAGCCAGCAAAAAAACCAAACACCTCCAAAACTCTCTGTTCCATTTTATCACAAAGTTTCAACAAGATCCACTTCTTTGGTGCTTCTCTTTCTCTTTCTATCACATGCAGGCTGGATCTACACTGCCATATAATCTAGTTTCTGAATCCAGATTATCTGCTTTGAACTGGATTATATGAGTCTGCATTGCCATATAATTCAGTTCAAGGCAGATAATGTGGATTCAGAAACTGGATTATATGGCAGCGTAGATGGGGCCATAGACATACTGTCCAATTGCTAATGGTCTTAACAAGATTGGCTACTTTAAATATCCAGGAGGTTATTCATCAGAGCAAGAAAAAAGGATATCATATGCAGGGTGCATACTGTAGGTCAGGCATGGGCAAACTTTAGCCCTCAACTCCCACAATTCCTAAGCGGCTAAAGGGGAAAAGGAAGGAGCTTGAGACTGTGTTAATTGTGGCAGCTGAAGTCCAAAACACCTGGAGGGCTGAAGTTTGCACATGCCTGCTGTAGACTATTCAAACAAATTATAATATTTTTCCCCTTGCAGAGCCTATTATATAACTAAAATATTTTACTTACTATAAACATAAACATTTTTCTTTTCAGTGGAAAACACACACACATGTACCAAATTCATTCACAGGGCAGAATTATCAGATAAGGACTGTAAAGCATTTTGTGCACTAAAATGCATAATGGAAAACAACAGAACAATGACAATCATACCAGCGATAATATAATTTGTTTGAACTAAACGCCAACATTACTGCATCTCCCCCATAAAGACAAGCATGCAGATTTATAGATTTTCCAAATGTAATTTATTTATACACATAGAGAGCAAAATAATTTCCAGTTTAAAAATCCTATACCCTGCTGCATGGTGCAATCCAATAGGCAATGGCGAGAAATGGAAGGCCCAGTGCAACCACCAACACAACAAGACACTTGATTGCAATGGTCTGTTCCCGTAATCCTGAGAGATTTTCGTACCAGATAGTCAACAGCTGTTGCTGACAGTTCGGATGAGCCACAAACTGTTGGGAAAACAGAAGAAAATTAAGTTAAATAGGCAACTTGGCACTGTACTGAAGCAGGCATGTAGCCAGGGGGCTAAGGGGGCTTCAGGCCCCCCCGAAATTCTCAGGGTGGTCCGCGAAAAGGCCTTACTGGTACATTATTTAAACTGTTATGTTTATTCATATCATGATCTGATCACCATGCTCATTATATCCCACATTAATGGGGTTATTGGGATAATATTACAATAGGTTTGTTAGGGTAGACCCTCTTCCACCCTGTCTCTGCCCCCCCCCCCCGAACCAAACTCAGCCCCCTCCGAAACAAAATCCTGGCTACGGCCCTGTACTGAAGCATTTCCTCTAATTGCTCACAAATGAACAAAACTGTTATTTAAGTCTGCTCATAAAACCTGTGAAGAAAGAAGATGGAAGTCAACAAAATACCCCCTTTCTATCTTTTCTCACTATCCCATCCCAATTTTTTTCCTTCCATGATTAAATCCTACCCCAAAACACCCATCTCTCTTACCCTTCCTATTACCCCTACATTCCTTCCCAGATACCTAAGTCTTTCCATCCCCAATCCGTTTTCTTTCTTTTATTCATTTGTATTTAAAACTTTCAATAAAAATCTTATTTTTAAAAAGTCTGCTCTAAATGATTATACAGGTTGCGTACCGCTTATTCAAAAAGCTTGGGACAGGAATATTTTAGATTTTGGATTGTTTTTTGACTTTTTTACAATACCTGTATTTCCATATGACTAATTATGAAACATCTGGGAAATAGGACCCAAGTGTAAACATGAGAATCATTATGTTACACATACATCGCATAGACACAGCCCGGGGGTAATTTTATAATACATTTTAAATAATAGTGTGCATGTAACCAAGTTTGCATCAGAAAGCAGATATGTCAGTATCCCAGCATTCATGTGGACAACTTTGGATTTTGGAGAATTTTGGACTCCAGAATTCCAGATAAAGGATACTCAATCTGATAGGCTGAGCCTTGGTCTGGTCCTGTAGCAAAGTATCATTGTTTTGATACTGGAATCCTGGGATATGAAGTTTGGTGAGACAGAAGCACTTTTCTGAAAGGAAAGCTAAAGAACTTATAAAACTAGAACTTCCATGATTCCATAGCACTGAGCAACTGTAGGTAAATTGTTGTCAAACTGCATTAATTTTACAGTGTAGATGCACCCCAAAGCAAGGATCAAGTTCCTATCATTTTGTGAAATTCAGTGTTGTTCCTCACTGCCATTTAATACAGTCTGGGGGTCGCATCAGGCTGCGTGTGTCCATACAACGAATACAAGATTCAAGTTAACCTTGAGCAAGTCATTTATTACAGCAACAACAACAACAACTTAATTTTTATACCTCGCCTCCATCTCCCCAAAGGGACTCGAGGCGGCTTCCAAGCTGCATTACTTTTGGGAACTACAATACTGACTGAATTAAATCACAAGATTCCCAGTCCTTGTCTATCACTTCGTACAGAACAGATCTTCTGCAGGATATCCTCAAGAGCTTGGTGACAGAAAGCATGTTATTTATGCATAATGCCTCAAGTTGGCGGTGGTCAGTCCATTGCTGAAGAAGTCCGGGTTAGATCCTGCGGCTCCCTCCAATTACCGCCCGGTGTCCAATCTTCCGTACCTGGGCAAGGTAATTGAGAGGGCAGCAATGGACCAGCTGCAGGCATTCTTGGATGAGACAACCTGGCTAGACCCTTCCAGTCCGGCTTCCGCCAGGCCATGGGACGGAGACTGTCCTGGTCTCCATCACAGACCTACTCCGCTGCCATTTGACCGGCGGATCGGCGCTGCTCGTGTTATTGGACCTCACGGCAGCGTTTGATACTGTCGATTACTAACTTTTGACACACCGCCTGGCGGTGGCGGGTGTGGGGGACAGCCCTCAACTGGCTGTCCTCCTTCCTCCAAAACCGCCGGCAGCGAGTGAAGTGGGGGGTGGCCTCCGTTCCCCCCCCTTATGTTGTGGGGTCCCTCAGGGGCTATCCTCTCTCCCCGCTGTTATTTAACATCTATATGCAACCACTCGCCCAACTGGTGCGGAGTTTTGGGCTGGAGTGCCATCAGTACGCTGATGACACCCAGCTCATTCTGAGGATGGACCCCAGGGTGATCTCTGTACCCGATAATTTCCATCTCTGCCTGAGGCCGTTACTGGATGGCTGCGAGCCAGTAAGTTGAAGGTGAACCCGGCGAAGACGGAGATCTTGTGGCTGGGCCGCCCGGAGGGGGTAGAGACCCAGCTGCCGACGGTTGACGGTCCGGCTCTTCATCCACAACCGTCTGTAAAAAGCTTGGGGTCCGGCTGACGCCCAGCTGTCTATGGAGGAGCAGATTGCCTGCGCCTGCAAGACAGCCTTTCTTCACCTACGCCAGGCAAAACGCCTGGCTCCTTACCTCTCCCGCCGCGACCTGGCCACGGTGATCCAAGCCACGGTCATCTCGAGGCTCGATTACTGTAATGCGCCTACATTGGCCTACCCTTGTCGGCAATCCGGAAACTTAAGCTGGTGCAGAACGCTGCAGCGCCTGCTGCTCGGGAGCTTTAAGATCCGACCATGTGACCCCACTCCTGCGGGAACTGCACTGGCTTCCAGTCGAATTCCGGGTAATCTTCAAGGTGTTAGTTCTAACTTTCAAGGCCTTATATGGTTTGGGGCCAGTGTACCTGAAGGAGCGGCTTACCCCTTATGTGCCCAGGAGATCACTGCGTTCAGAGGGACTCAACCTTCTGGACGTGCCTAATATCAGGGCTTGCAGATTGGCCAGTACACGCCGGAGGGCATTTACCGCAGCCGCGCCAGCTCTGTGGAACGGCCTCCCCCGAAGAGATCCGGCTATCCGGGCTCTCTTGCCGTTCCGCAGAGCAGTAAAAAACATGGCTATTTAGGCAGGCATTCGGCCCATAGCCAACTGCCACTATCCGCGCTTATCTGTACCTGCGGGTCCGCTGCTAGCATGCCATCACTAACGACTGTTACTGGCTGGTAATATGGTTTAATTCGGTGTTTTAACTGTTCTATGTTGTTTTATTGTATTTTAATGTGTTTTTAAATTTGTTTACTTGCACTAATTTTGTAAACCGCTCTGGGCGCCAGAGAGAGCGGTATATTAAGTTGAACTTAATAAATAAATAAATAAAGTTCAGTCCCTAGTATTTCCATATAATGCTGAGAAAGTTCCTTGAGTACAAATGATAGACAGTGTAGTTCAAAGGAGGGAAATCGTTGGGATAGCACAGGCTACATGTTTTATGGTAAATTATACTTGTGAAGGGACACATCTATATTCATAGGCCTGATACATATTAAGTCGTGAGGGACAGCATACTGGAAATTATTAATTATATCAAAGTGTTGATTTTGATATTGTCAATATACTGTACACTAAATGCTTTATCATTCTCATGATTAGCTTCTACAATTATATTGTAGCAACCTACTTCCATGTTGGCACTACTGCTTTTATCTCGAAAATAATGTTAAATTACATGTTTCCCAAAACAGGCTATTTTTAAGCTTCTAAAGGTTTTTGAATGCCCTGATTGCTACCACCATTCAATGTTATGCTATTATTAGGTTGGTTTGCTTGACACGTTGCTAACATCACAGTAACACCTACTCAAAGGAGACTGGATATATGAAACTTCAGAAACCAAAAAAACATTAAGAGTTGCTCTTTTTGTGTGTGCAAATGAAGGTTTTATTTTAAACATCTTTCATAAGTGTGATGTATTCTTTTATATTTAAATTCCTGTACTATACATAAAGGCACCAAACAAAATTGGTAGCCTTAGGTACAACAAAGATCTAAAGCAATCAGTTTCTTTACAAAGGGTTCTTGCAACAAAATCCTATAGTATGGAGTGTTCCTGATCAATATTCCTTCCTTTCTGCCAGCCAGCTAATGAATCTCCAATTCCAGGATACTCTATTTCCTCCCTCGCCCACTTTTTGCCACAAACAAGTCTCTTGAAGCCCTGGAGAAAACCTTTCCTGCAGAGAAGTAAGATGATGTAGAGCAGGGGTACCCATTAGGTAGATCGCGATCTACTGGTAGATCTCGTAGGGCGTCCTGGTAGATCGCAGGCAGGGTGGGAGGAAGGCTCAGTCCCGCCCCGCAGGCTCCTGATGCCGCCCAGGTGCAGGAGGAGGTTGGACTGCATGGCCCTTGAAGGTCTCCTCCTATTCTAGGAACTCATTGTTGTTGTTGTTATCAGAGGCTGAATGGCCATCTGTGAGGAATGCTTTCATTGTGTTTTTCCTTATGGCAGAAGGAGGTTGGACTGGATGGCCCTTGGAGGTCTCCTTCTATTCTAGGAACCTGTTGTTGTTACTATTAGTAGTAGTAGTAGTAGCAGCAGCAGAGGCTGAATGAATATCATCATCATTATTATTATGAATAAATTAAGGGGCTTATTATACTCACATTTAGTTGAATTCAGTCTTAAAATATATTATATGGCTCTCACTGAAATAAATTTCCAAATATTTTGCTTTTATGGCTCTCTGAGTAGTGGGTAGGTAGATCATTTTGATTTGGTTGTTTTATAAGTAGCTCGCATGATTAAAAAAAGTGTGAGCACCCCTGATGTAGAGATTATTCTAGGCTTGTCCGTGGATTCAGAGTGGTTGGTTCTCTTCAGCCAATCTGGATTGTTTGGCTTGGTCAGATGGCCATAATGGTAAGAGCTCAGCTGTCATGTTTTTTGTCTGTAACAGGACCATGTGGCAGCCAGTCGAGGCTCCTCCTCCCCTACTTGGCACCACACAGCGCATGGAGAGGCTGCTGTGTGCTGCTCACATGGGGTTTCCCTGTGAGCCCTGCCTGTTGGGCCAATCAAAACAGAAGGACACCATGTCTTATGCACTGTTTCCTTAACCCTGTTGCTCAAGCCCAGACTTCCTTGAAAGGAAAAAAAAGAAAACGATCCCAGGAACAGAAAGGGATTTATATCAAAAAATGTTGCCATTTTTTGATATAAAAAATAAGGGACATTTACGGGATTTTTCACAAAAAATAAGGGACACTTCATTAAAAACTTGAAACTCAAACATTAGGTAGAAATAGTGTTATTAACAGAATAAGATAATGATTGAAACTCACAAAAGAAACTGACTTATACCCTCTTAACAGGACATGGTATGTTTCTGCATGCTTTGTCATGCAGAAAAAACATTATTAGAACTACCAAATTTTCTCCATCTGTATTTAGTACTTGACTTTGCTGACTTTAAAAGTGCACTGTCTAAACATTAAAATAAAATAAATTTTATAAGACAGTACATCTTCATGATTATTATGTCAATAGTTAATGGTATAGTATAGTATGGGATACACAGCATTGTATAGTATTGGGATGCACAGCTAGGCCTATTTTAAGAGTAACTCTCAAGCAACCAGAAACTATCTTTATCCAACATGATCCAACATTCCCCTTGAGTAACGGTTAATTAGTCTACTGTACTTTGAAAAAGTCCTGTATCGCCTCTTCCTTCCAACGAGGACGCAGGCTGCCCTGCGAGTTGGAATCCCTGGGCAGGCATTGCCGTGGAAACCTTCCTCTGGTCAACCCCACCCAGTCCTGTCCTGCTAGTCAAAAATAAGGGACAGGGCCTGAAAATAAGTGACACAAATTTTAGGGCCAAAATAAGGGACATCCCTTAGAATAAGGGACATATGGGAACCCTAAGAAAGGGGAGCCTCATAAGTTTCCCCCTTGCCACCAATGGGCCGGGTCTTCCCAGATCTTTCAGCTGCCTAGCCAAAAACAGATTTTTCCATTAGCCAATTTTTGATAGGCTCCTGAAATCAGGTCTGGGTACCCAACAAAATCCGGATACCAAAAATGGATCACATTCCAGCTGAATTGCACAAGCCTAGATCTTTCAGGTCTGGTCCTGAAGTCAACATCTTTATAAAAGATTTAGATGATGGAATAAAAGGCATGTATATGAAATTCATTAATAAAACTGCAGCATCTAGGATCAGAGTTCAAAATTGCCTTGACAGACGCAATTACAATAATTTCAATAGAGATAGATATAAGGTATGAGCAATGAAATGCACCAATATAGGATGGTTGACACTTGCTTGCACAGCAGCGTAAGTGAAAAGGATCTGGGTCCAGGAAGATTACCAGCTAAACATAAAACAACATTTTGATGCAGAGGCCAAAAGAGCCAATGCAATTCTAGGCTGTATCAACATTAGTATAGCATCCAGATCAGGAGAAATAGAAATGCCACTGTTTTCTTCTTTAGTCAGACTTGACTTGGAGTATTTTGCACAGTTCTGAGAGGGAGGAAATTTCTGGTCTCTCAGTCAGAAAGGTTTTAATTTGCAGTCATGATTTTACAAAAAAGAAATGCATTCCTCATCTTTTAATCTGTTCTATGCTAAGAGAGTGCATCTAAATATGCTACGCGGTGTGTGACTTTAGCAGATCGCTTATTAATTCGCTTTGTGCTTGAAAGAAGATGGAGGGTAATATAAAAATGCCATAATAATTACCTGTCAGCTAAATGTGCATTTAAGATTGAGGATCAGTATAGGCTGATTTCCATTTACAGGCTCTTAAAACACAAATCACAGCTAATCACCTCGGATTCATAGCCTTCTTTTTTGTTAGTCCTGGGTATGATGCTTTACCGCCTATTTAGTACTTTGCACATCTGGGAGGCAAATCTGTTAGAAGGAGGTAATGAGGTTGCATGCGGAGGAATGAATAGGAAGGCTTATCAAGAACAAAGTGCAACAAATTACACAACATTCCACCACACTTGACAATTACTATGCAATGAGAAATAGGAATGGAACTATGCAATAAGAAATAAACTTAAAGCAAGGGAGAGGAAATAAAGGCTAAAAGGGCAACCACGGTAGTGGAGAAGAATGAATGTTTTCAGTTTCCTTCAATGGCTTAGATTCAGAAATCTTTCACACTACATAGTTATAGCACTATGGTTCTATTTTAACTGTCATGGCTGCATCCGATGGAAATCTGGGGGTGCCACTTTGATGGGGCACTAGAGCTTTCAGCTCCCTAAACTGCAAATCTCAGGATTCCAAAGGATGCAACTATGTGGTCGACGAATTCATCAGCCCCTGCTTTCAAGTTGATCTGAACTGCAGCTGAGAGTTCCGCAGTTCCTGAACATTAATTTCATTTCAAGATGTGGATCCCATCTACAAAATATCTCATATATGCAAATACAGGCATTCCAAAATCTCAAATCCGAAACACTTGTAGTTTCAAATATTTATTTATTAATTTCCAACATTTCTACCCCGCTCTTCTCAACCCCCGAGGGGGGACTCAGAGTGGCCTAACAAACGGCAGCAATTCGATGCCAACACAATAATACAATATAAAACTAAAAACATTTAGCATTAAAAATACATTAAAATACAGTTAAAATTAACACATCATACACATTCACTTAAGTTAAAACAATGTTCCGTCCATAAACCGGAGCATTGAGCCATTTCCATCAACTTGCCATTACAAATCCAATCCAAAGTGCTGCATTGTGCTAATGTGCAAACGCCTGGTCCCACATCCAGGATTTCACTTTTTTCCTGAATGCCAGGAGGGATGGGGTTGATCGTATGTCACTTGGAAGTGCGTTCCACAGACGGGGAGCCACCACCGAGAAGGCCCTATCTCTCGTCCCCACCAACCGCGTTTGAGAAGCTGGCGGGAGCGAGAGCAGGGCCTCCCCGGATGATCTTAAATTACGAGGTGGGACATAGAGGCTGATGCGTTCGGACAAGTAAGCTGGGCCAGAGCCGTATAGCGCTTTAAATGTCAAAACCAGCACTTTGAATTGAGCTCGGAAGTGGACAGGCAGCCAGTGGAGCTGACACAACAGGGGGGTGGTATGCTCCCTGTATGTAGCTCCGGTTAGTAATCTGGCTGCCGCCCGTTGGACTAGTTGTAATTTCCGAACTGTCTTCAAAGGCAGCTCCATGTAGAGTGTGTTGCAGTAATCTATTCGGGATGTGACCAGAGCGTGGACGACCGTAGCCAGATCAGACTTCCCAAGGTATGGGCGCAGCTGGCACATGAGTCTTAACTGTGCAAAAGCTCCCCTGGCCACCGCCAAGACCAGGGGATCCAGGCTCAGCAATGAATCCAGGATCACTCCCAAGTTGCGAACCTGGGATACTCAACCGGTACCATCATCCTGCAGTTGCTGTCTTGTGGGCTGCCTCACAAGCAAAGCATATCAAGATCTATGTACTCAGGCCAAGTATCCCCTGCTTTTAAACATGACCATTCTATCTGCACAGTCTCCTGGAGTATCTGCATCACAGCTGTTCAGAGACCGACTGTGAATATTTTTTCTTTCATTTCTTTTCTTGTTGTGAAACCACAGGAAAAAATCATTGGGGAGATTAGTACAGAAGACAATAAAGATCTGCCAATGGATATTCAAAATCAATTCAATGGGCACCTGATACATGTTAAAGCCGCTGCTAATAATTGTAGCTGCATTTTCTTTCATCTGCTTGGCATACTAAATCGGTACTTTCAAAAAAAATTATAGTATTTCTAAATAGCAACACTAACTTCAATTGCTGTGGGTGTTTGTATTTTTATGCACAACCCCCATCTTTTGTCAGTCTCACCTTCAAAATTTCTGATGCACCTTCTCTCACAAAAGATGCCTTTAACGACGATTTCTTATCATCCAATATGCTAGTCACATCTGCCCTGGAGCTTAGACCAGCTTTCATTTAATTCAGAATACGAACAAGAAGGTGATCCATTCAGGAAGAATAAATTGAGTTTACACAGACTTCAAAGTACAACAGACCTCAACATTATATAGACTAATAACAAACAACCATATTTCCTACCCAAATGTTTCCTTCAGCTTCACAATCTTAAACATCAGGCAGTAATATCGTTTATGTATTTTTATGGCCAAAAGGAAGTAAGTAACATAATTTTACATTATTTAAATCCTAACCATCAAATATCTTGGCATATTATAAATACTATATGAAGAATATTAGCATATTACTTGGTTCTTGTCTGTATTTTCTTTCTGACACATACAAAGAAATCAAATGCTGAAGTATTTATAACCAAAAGCCTTATAAGTGGCTGAGTTGTGTGCCTGGAGAAGAACTGCAGGATAAAAATTTTCATCTAGCAAGTTTTTGCAATTTGGTTGATAACGGTAGCACTGAAACACACAAAGTAACCAGTGTTTTGAAATGACGAAGTTAAGCAGGGAGAGCAACCTCTGGCCCTCCAGATGTTGCTGGACTCCAATTCTCGGTCTCAAACAGCTTGGACAGTGGTAAAGAATGAGGTGGATCTGTCATTGGTTAAGTGAACGAACCCAAAGGATGCTCACCAATACTTCCTCTTCATCCTGGAAATAAGTGACAAGTGGAGTGCCGCAGGGTTCTGTTCTGGGCCTGGTTCTGTTCAGCGTCTTTATTAATGACTTAGATCAGTAGTTCTCAACCTATGGGTCCCCAGATGTTTTGGCCTTCAACTCTCAGTAATCCTAACAGCTGGTAAATTGGCTGGGATTTCTGGGAGTTGTAAGCCAAAATACCCACAGGTTGAGAACCACTCATTAAGATGAAGGGTTAGAAAGCATGATCATCAAGTTTGCAGCCGACATCAAATTAGGAGGGATAGCTGATACCCCAAAAGACAGGAGCAGAATTCAAAATGACTTAACAGATTAGAGAGATGGGCCAAAACTAACACAATGAAGTTCAACAGCGACAAATGCAAGATACTCCACTTAGGAAGAAAAAAATGAAATGCAAAGACACAGAATGGGGGATGCCTGGCTCGACAGCAATACATGTGAAAAAGATCTTGGAGTCCTCGTGGACAGCAAGTTAAACAAGAGCCAACAATGTGATGTGGCAGCTAAAAGGGCCAATGGGATTTTGGCCTGCATAAATAGGAGTATAGTGTCTAGATCTAGAAAAGTCATGCTACCCCTCTAGTCTGCCTTGGACAGACCACACCTGGAATACTGTGCTCAATTCTGGGCACCACAGTTTAAGGGAGATGTTGACAAGCTGGAGGACAACTAAAATGATCAAGGGTTTGGAGAACAAGCCCTGTGAGGAGCATGTTTAGCCTGCAGAAGAGAAATATAAGAGGAGACATGCTAGCCATGTATAAATATATGAGGGAAAGTCATAGGGAGGAGGGAGCAAGCTTGTTTTTGGCTTCCCTGGAGACTAGGACACAGAACAATGTCTTCAATTACAGGAAAGGAGATTCCACTTGAACTTTAGGAAGAACTTCCTAACTGTGAGAGCTGTTCAGCAGTGGAACTCTCTGCCCTAGTGTGTGGTAGACGCTCCTTCTTTGGAGGCTTTTAAGCAGAGGCTGGGTGGCCATCTGTCAGGGGTGCTTTGAATACAATTCTCCTGCTTCTTGGCAGAGGGTTGGACTGGATGGCTCATAAAGTCTCTTCCAACTCTATGATTCTATGATTCTAGAACACTGATTCTCAAAGTGGGCGGTACCACCCCCTGGTGGGTGGTGAGGCGATCCAAGGAGGCGCTGGGAGGCTCAGGGAAATTTGGGTGGTGGTGAACCCCTTTAAGGGGGCAATAAAGAATTGGCCATTTAGGAGGGGTTGCGCAGCCCTCTTCTTCTGCATATTAGATATTTGTATTAGAATGCGTAAGAGTAGCAAAATTATTTATGAAGTAGCAACGAAAATATGGTTGGGGGCCACCACAACATGAGGAGCCTTATTTAGGGGTCATGGCATTAGAAAGGTTGAGAACCACTGCATTAATACATATATATTTCTGTTTAATTGCTATTAAAAAATTTAAAAAAAATCTAGTGAGTACATTTTTTTCTGGAAAGGGGGCGGTAGGCCAAAAAAGTTTGGAAACCACTGTTCTAGAAGGAAGAATCACCAATATTAGAAGAACCACAGGATCTGAACCCCTAGAACAAAATATTTCTGCTAAGCTTTCTTCCAGACATAAGGCACCAATGTATTCACATAACCTACTTTTATAGAGGCTGTTGATTTTTAGCAATAACACTGAAACACTCTATTTGCAATATATACTGGTCTTAACAGAATAATATGCATCATTGCAGTGTTGATGGTATATAACGTCCAGTGCTTTTCCAAAGTCCTAAAAGGTTATAAATTCAGTGGGCCCTTGAAGATACATCCGTTTTAAAAGCTCAGCAGGACATAATTAGTTGAGTCAGGTTCAAAAAGCCCACATGGTTCGAAATGCAAAAGGTTTTGTATTTTTGATGCACAATGGGGACAAAGCATCTCTATCTTTCCAAATTACCTAGGGCTGTTTTTCATAGTACGGGCCATCTGTACAGTGCAGCATCTTAAACTGTCCATTTAACCTTCTGCACAATTAGGATCTCAAAGGCATGTCCCTGAGAAATGGCACACTACAACTAGAAAGTTACTGATGCACACTGCATAGAACCCGCCTGGTCTCATAAATTAAGTATTCTCCTTGTAGTTGTCAACAGAAGTAGCGCATGATGGTGTTATGAAATATGTTGCAGGAATCAGAGGGATTGCATCAAGGCATTTAAACTTAAAGCAGAAAGTTGTCAAACTATCAAATAAGAGCTTGGAAAAAGTTGTTTAGGATTTGAATCACCCGAATCCCCTAGCTACAGCGGCCACTTTTCCAAGCTCTGACTATAAATGTGCTGACAAACTTTAAAACAGAATCAATTATTTGTTAACACATGATGTATCTGAAGATCCTGAGTCCATATTGATCACAGTTAATTAAGGCACAGCAATTCATTAAGTCCATTTGAATGAGTGACTGACCAACAACATAAGGAAGCCTGCAATAGAATCTGTTAAAAAGCTTGCTGTCTCTGAAGGACAAGTCCATGAATACAGACACATCCAGATGTAAATAAATGAAGATAAATAAATAAATAAATTCACCCAGAGGGTCATTGGGTTATGGAACTCACTTCCAGAAGAGGTTGTGACAGCTGTCAGCCTGAACAACTTCAAGGCAGGATTAGACAGATTCATGGATACCAAGTGTATCGGTAGTTACTGAAAAGGACATTCAAGTGCCACCTCGGAGTTGGTTGAGGTAGGCAGGATTTCCCTGGGTACTGGTTGTGGGGTCGGGAGCAGGTCAGGGTTTTGCCCTCCCTTCTGCTCGAGATCCCCGTGTACAACTGGTGGGCCACTGTGTGATACAGAATGCTGGACTAGATGGGCTGAGGTCCGATTCAGCATGGCTCTTCTTATGTTCTTATGTTCTTAAGATGCCAGTTCATCCTTCTGTAGTCATCCACAACTAAAGTGTTTTATCCAAAGTAGTCTTCCATACACAAGATCCAGCAAACACTAGCAGGAGTAGTTATTTTTAGATAATTATATCGCACCAATGTTGATTCTTGGAGTCTATTAAAATCCTTTGGTAATAGAATACTCCTGAGGTACTCAAAATATCTGAAATGTTTCACATTATTGAGCATGGAAAGGTTACTTGTTTTAGAACTCCCAGAATTTTCCAGCTAGAATAACCATGCTGAGAAGACCATGAACGATTGTCCAAAAAATAATTACTCCAAGTTCTGATCATAACACAGTAGTGTCTAACCAGTGTATATGTTATTCTACTAAAACTAGCAGAACCCTTCAGTGTCCATGATAGCATGGGGTTTCTTAAATTTAACGAATTTAAATTTAAACTTTGGGCAACACAAAGTTGAAAATCACTCTTATAGTATGTAACTATCATCTACATAAATCCTCATCTGTTATTCTAAATTTGAAGAAGGCGCTAGAATGGAAGAATACAAAGACATGGCTCTCCTAGTTTGGATCAATATGCAAAGGGATATTGTGGTACTTTTGATAATGAGAGAAGGAAGTTTACAGCATACATTTGTAGATATACTTCATCAGATACATAATAATAATACTAATAATATGTGATTTATAGGCTGCCCTCTCTCTTCGAGGGGACTCGGGGCAGTTTACACACACAAAAGGCAAACATTCAATGCCCATAAGCGAATGCAAACACCTCAAAATAATGCAAAATAATACAAAATAATAACCATAAACTTATAACAAAAGAGAAATTAACATCAAAATGAAAAACAGAATATGAGTAATCAAATAAACATAATTATACTCATAACATAACTAACAATTATGGTATAAACCCTAAGAGAACGATTAAAATATATAAAAATGGCTGTCATGGTTGTTCTTTAACATGCACCATAGCAGCAGTGGAATACAAATAAGTTAGCCAGAGTTCCAATGGAATTAAAAGTGTCTTAGTCCTCCTTCTCTACATGGAGTAAGTGAACTTAATTTCATTAAAGTGTTCTCTCTAAGGACCTCTGGGTCTTCCAAGGCAGAACCTGACTATATAGAGTCATCTTAGAGGACCCAGAGATTCTTTGAAAAGTGTTATATGTAGTAAAAAGATCTAGTGATATTTTATCTCGCCCAACCACCACACACACACACATTCCCAGGGATTCTGTTCTCCTAACCTCTGCAAAAGTGAGGGTAAACCGTGATTCCAATTTCTCATCACTGGCTGAGCTGAACAGGACCAATGGGTCTTATGACCTCATCAGACAGGGGTGAATTTGGTGGCATTCTCCAGTTCACTGTCCTTTTAGCCATGGACTCCGCCAGCTCCCATTCCACGATGGACAGCTACTTCCGGCGGGGCTCGTGGTTAAAGGGAAGGCAAACTAGTGCATACTGCCATGGTGACAACACAGGAGGCTTCCCATGTTGCACTAGGAACAGTGGAGGGGGGAAAGCCAGACAGCTGGTGCTTCTCCCCATGGGATGGGAACTCAGGTGAGTTGGGAGACGTGGGGTGTGAGGCAACAGTTTCCCCAAGCCACCCATACTGACACCGCAAGAATCGCCACAATCTGTGGCAATTCCGGCAGCACATTTGATGAGGTCATTATAGTCCAACAATGCCTGAAGAATTTAACGATACCCATCTCTTGTACAAAGAAAATAAATTTCCCAAGCTCTGGTTTGAAGCTTTAGTATGAAGAACAAATCAGCTGATGGGAAGAGTTGAACAGTGCCCATCCCTGAGTTGAACAGAAGACTTGAATGAATTCATTTTTTCTCAGGGTGAAAATGAACCATGTGGGAGCATGTAAGGAATCAGTGAGTGTGTGTGTATCAACTGTTAAATAAGATGCATAAAGCTGATTGGTTGGGCTATGCCCGGGGGGGCAGGCGGAGTCTGGGACTTTTGGATACTGTTACATTTTTCTTCAGGCTTGAGCTATGCAGGTGCTTGGAGCAGCAGAGAGAGAAAGGGTTTGGAGTGTGCTCTTGTTTCATACAACTGATCACATTTATTTATTTATTTATTTATTTATTATTCGGGTTTCTATGCCGCCGACTCCCTGAGGCTCGCGGCGGCTCACAGGAACCGAAGGTACAACTACACACAAGCAATGCGATAAAACATCTAAGACAATTAAACAGTTAAAACAGCAAAATACAAAACCCCAGGTACAGTTCAGAAATTAGATAGCGTGACACCCCAGGACAGTGGCTAAAGCGGAACATGGGCAGGACCTACTCACCGAAGGCCTGCTTAAACAAATAAGTTTTGCAGGCGCGTCTAAACGGGAGCAGGTCCTTTATAGCCCGCGTTCCAGCCGGGAGGGCGTTCCACAGCGTAGGAGCTATAACGGAGAACGCCCTCCGGCGAGTAGATGTCAGTTTAGCCGATTTCGCCGAGGGTATCTCTAACAAATTAGCATCCTCGGAGCGTAGTGATCTCGGGGACAGTGTGGGGTGGGTCGGTCCTCAAGTACGCTGGCCCCAGGCCATGCAAGGCCTTAAAGGTAAGAACCAACACCTTGAAGGAGATCCGGTGCTCGATTGGGAGCCAGTGCAGATCCTGCAAAACAGGTGTGATGTGGCGGCCTGCTGGGGTTCCAGACAGGAGCCGGGCGGCAGTGTTCTGCACCAGCTTGAGCTTCCGGTCGCCGACAAAGGAAGGCCAATGTAAAGCGCGTTACAGTAATCCAGCCTTGAGATGACCGTAGCTTGGATCACCGTGGCCAGGTCATTCCGGGAGATATAGGGGGCCAGCCTCCGAGCCTGTCGCAGATGAAAAAAAAGCAACCTTGCTGACCGCGGAGACCTGGGCCTCCATGGTCAGCTGGGAGTCCAGATGGACCCCCAGGCTCTTAACGGAAGGCGATGGGCATAGCGCCACACCGTCCAGGGTCAGAAGCTGGACATCTACACCACCCGAGCGGCCCGACCACAAGATCTCCGTCTTCGCCGGATTCACCCTCAACCTACTGGCACGCAGCCATCCAGTAACGGCCTCGAGGCAGTGTTGGAAATTATCCTGTCCTCCATCCTCAGAATGAGCTGGGTGTCGTCAGCGTACTGGTGGCACTCCAGCCCATAACTCCGCACCAGCTGTGCAAGCGGCTGCATGTAGATGTTGAATAACAGAGGGGAGAGAATGGCCCCTTGCGGAACTCCACAAACTAATGAGGAGCCCTCGGAGACCACCTCGCCCCTCCTCACACGCTGAGACCGCTGGTGGAGGAAGGAGGTCAGCCATTTAAGAACTGTCCCCTCACTCCAGCCATGGCCAGGCGGTGGATCAGTAGATTGTGGTCGACCGTGTCAAACGCTGCCGTGAGGTCCAATAACACGAGCAGCGCAGACCCGCCTTGGTCGAGCTGGCAGCGGAGTTGATCTGTGATGGAAACCAGGACCGTCTCCGTCCCGTGCCCCGAACGGAAGCCGGACTGGAAGGGGTCTAGCCATGTTGCATCATCTAAGAAGGACTGCAACTGCTCCATTACTGCCCTCTCAACTACCTTGCCCAGGTACGAGAGGTTCGACACTGGTCGGTAGTTGGAGGGAACCGCAGGATCTAGTGACGGTTTCTTCAGTAATGGAGCTACCACCGCCTCTTTAAAGCACTCTGGGAAGACTCCTTGCTCAAGGGAGCTATTTACGATGTTGCTCCTTTAACCCTGAAAGGTTTCTTTCTCTTACGATGTTCAACAGAGGCCCACGTAACCCCTCCAGGCAGGATCTAACAAGCCAGGAGGGGCACGGGTCGAGGGAGCAGGTGGTAGGCCTGGTTGCAGCCACAATCTTATCAACAGCATCTGCGTCCAGTGGCCGAAACCGGTCGAGGGTGGGCCCGGCGGAGGGCCACGGGGTCTCATTATACATATGTCGTTCTGAACTACAAAGAGTAAACTACTTGTTATTCATTGTTCATCTGCATGTCATATTTTCTTTCTCTGGTAAGGCAGTGTGTGGGCTGGTCAAATGTAAACTACACATGGTGTATTTTACATTATGCCACAAAACACACAACTGTTTAATTCTGACTGCATTGTTTCCACTCAGAAAAACTGACTGTAGTCTTTTTGGCTTTTCTTCGCAAACGAAGATTCAGGAAGGACTCATCCCACGCTTTCTACAAGCGTGTTGATGATTCGGAGGTTGGATGTGTCCTTCGAGCCTGTGCAATGGATTTTTCTGGTGGAGCGCAGCGTGCACAGAACTGGCCTCACCCTTTAAACCAAAGGTTTGTCTGCTGGGGCCTAGCAAGCTTGGATGGTGGCAGAGAGGTCCTCAGGTCGTAGTTTTGGTTCGAGTTTCCTTCTCTTAGATGGTTGACCTTTCAGGGTTAAAGGAGCACCATCTGCCCGGGTTTGAAATCAGAGTCAAATTTGCCTTTCAAATCTTTAATTGAGAAAGGAACTCAGGAAGCTGCCTTATACTATCTAGCTAAGACCATTGATCAATCTAACCAAGGAACAATTTTCTAGGTTTTCAAGCAGGAATGCTTCCAGTTCTACCTGGAGATTGAAACTGGGTCCTTCTGCATGAACAGCATGTGAGTTCTACCATTTTCCTTTACAGTTACCTTAATAGGATCATGTACAATGGTTCCCATTACCTTTTCATTCAAAAGCATCAATTTATCAATTGTTAAACTTTGACATCAGTTTGACAACAATAAATTACTCAAATAAAAGACTGATCCCCGCAAAATACTCCCACAACAGCCCTGCTGTAGCAGTTAGGGGTGTTAACACAGGAAGTTCATGACGCAATGCATCAAATATCATGCCTTTCAAAGAGTCAGCTACTTACCTTTTTGACTTCATATTTAATTGCCAGTTGGACACGAGTCAGAGAAGCTCTATGTCTCTGGATTTCCACTGGCTCAGCTTCCAAATCTCCATTGAGAATGGCTTCTACCTCTTCAGAGTCTCTACAGAGATCAAGGACGCCGACCACAAAATCCTTGCATTGCATAGACAGCTTGCGGTAGTCATTCTAAAAGTGGAAACGTAAAGAGCATGGCCCTTGTTCACATCAAAGTACAGATGAAATGTATAACTGTAGCAATTAAGTATTAGGATCACACACATTTATTTAGCACATGTACATTCCCCCAGTGTGTTCCAACTGTGCAGCTTTTTGCTCTCCTATACTTTAATGGTATTCTGATAATACTTGACAATTTATAGTTACAGTGTAATAAATGTAATATGACTGGAAAGAAAAAGAAACTTGACAGACAAAACTAATAATGTTGAAATAACCCTCTTAGGCTTAAAGATGCCACATTTTTAATGATGTACTAGCAGTCTAACCAAGCTGTCCATTTGAAAACAACTAGGAAAATAAAAGTAAATGAAATGTCGTTGCCTGAATTAAGATTGTCATATTAGCTATCGGCTTTGTGCCACAATACAAACAGATTCCAATGGCCATACGGTCCAAAAAACTCACAGAAACCCAGTGATTCTGGCCATGAAAGCCTTTGACAATACATTGAAATCCAATTTGTTTATCTTTTGTACTTTAATAACCAGGTATACACATAGTAGAGATGTTGGTAGAAGCAATACACACAGTCCTGAATATAATAGCTTGCCACATTGATAATATGCTTAAACCAGTCTCGAGATAGAAGAAGAAGGCATTTCTGAAGGTGTACAAGAGATGAAATCATGTAAAGTTTCATCTGTTCAAAAAGTGCCTTTGAATTTGGCGCTTGAAAGAATTGCTCTTTTGTACTATAACCTATCAAATCACTGTAGATGTCCTCCCAATCTTGCTATATGCCTGCAAAACATGGACTGTCTACAGAAACATTGACTGTCTACAGAAGTCATACTCAATTCCTGGAACGATTCCATTGCTGCTTCCAAAAAAATCCTGCAAATCTCTTGCGAAGACAGGTGGACAAATGTCAGTATGCTGGAAGAAGCAAAGACCACCAGCATTGAAGTGATGCTCCTATGCCTTCAACTCCACTAGACTGGCCACTTTGTCCGAATGCCCAATCACTATCTCCCAGAGCAGTTACTATGTTCCCAACTCAAGAACAGGAAACGTAATGTTGATGGACAGGAAAAGAAATTTAAAGATGAGCTTAAAGCCAACCTTAAAAATTGTGGCATAGACACCAAGACCTGGGAAGCCCTGGCCCTTGAGTTGCTCTAACTGGAGGTCAGCTGTGACCAGCAGTGCTGCAAAATTCGAAGAAGCATGAATGGAGGATGAAAAGGAGAAACATGCCATGAGGAACCTGTGTCAAGCCAACCCTGACCAGGACCGCTTTCCACCTGGAAACTGATGTTCTCACTGTGGGAGAACATGCGGATCAAGAATAGGGCTCCACAGCCACCTACGGACCCACCACCAAGACACTACACTTGGGGAACTATTATCCTCAGACTATGCGGGATCACCTAAGTAAGTACCAAAGCACCCAGCCAGCATGGACATGCCCATGCTAGGAAGATTCCAGGAGTTATGGCCAAAATTGGTAACTTTCCCAAATTCTGTTTAAAGACTACAGGAAGAAAGAATGGCTGGCAACAAATTTGCATTGAGATAGCAAACTTTCTACACAACACATGGCACACTGCATCATTTTCTGTGTTAGATACAAGCTAATCACTTTGTAAACCCGTCTGCCTAAGTGTCACCTATCCTTCTGTGTCACCTGTTCTTTCTGTCACTACAATTGTCAAACAACTCTTCCTCTTACCTTTCATAGTTCATTATAATCTGTTGTTACTGTCACCTTTCAAACATTCTCTTCTGTTTAGGAACCCATTAGCATGCTATTCTCATTGTTAAACAGCACTTACTGAGCCGGGTGGATTTTGATGAAACTATGGTGAAAAATAGTAAAGATATTCCATTCCTATCAACATTTAAGAGCTGTACTTGTAGAGACATGTTTCTACTGGCCACAACGGATATACTCAGCTATTTATAATTATAATCATTTATTATTATTATATTTATTTATTTACTTACAGTATTTACAATACATTCTGCCCTTCTCACCCCAAAGAAGACTCAGGGTGGATCACAGAACACATATACGGCAAGCATTCGATATTGTTTATACACTGACAAGACAGACAATTGCACATAGACAAAGGTATATATAGGTGTTTCCCATCTTTGGCATCTTGGAGGCTTGTGCTTGGTTCTGGCCACAGGGAAGAGGGGGTGCTGTTGCCAAAAAGCTTTGTTCGTAAACTTCCTCCTTAATCTAATTGCCGCCATTTTTCTAGAATTTCCTTATGGGTGCCTTAAATACCTTCCCAAATTTTGCTTTCAAACCACTTGATTTACTTTTGAGTACTCACATCTTCATAAATCTGGCAAATACAGATCGAGGAAGTCAACCTGTTACCCAATATACTCTATATTATCATGTTTACATCTAGAAATTTTAGTCAAAAAAATCAACCCAAAAGAAATGGGTTATCTTATCTATGGGTCAATGTAATATTTTACTTATTTAAAAAGGAATCACCCTCTTCTCTGAGTAGAGTGGCAAAAGGCAAATGATTTCTCCATCCTTAGAGAACCTAAAAGACGCACCAATCCCCTCTACTCTCTCCGCCGTGGCATCACTTCTAGCCTTTTTAAATGGTTGGGTAGAAAAATGAATAAGGGGGCAACCATGGACAGCATTGCTGTTTCCCTCTTTCTGCTGAATGGTTCTCAACTTATCCAGAGATCAAATAAAAATCCATAGTTGTGAGCCCAAAACCTGCCCTCGATTTATACATGTGCTCAACCTATTCATGAATAAATATGATAATTCTTGTCTGAACTTAATGTGTTGTTGATATCAAAGTCCTAAATAGTTGGGACCTCAATACTTTCAAAAGTCCCTCTTGCTCTCTCTTTCTTTACATATCCGTACACACACAGATACATGCCTGTCTGACTCACCACAGATATTAACTGAAGAAGGTAATTTCTGCATCTGAACAATGAAATAAATATATTATGTGTAAATGTGAAAAACAGTCTTCTATGCTCACAGTGAGTACAGAAGACCATTTCTCATATTTAACCATAATATATTTCTTCTACTGCTCAGACTGTTTTAAATTATTTTCAACTGCTGGAGAATGCAAGGAATTGGTGAATGCGTGTGTGTCAACTGTATAATAAGTTACATGAAGTCGACTGGTTGGGCAATGCTCGGGGAGCTGAGCCTGAGACTTTTTGGTTACTGTTACATTTTTGTTCAGGCTTGAGCTATGCAGGTGCAAAAAGAGAAGAGAGAGACAGAGAGAGACAGAGTTTGGAGTGTGCTCTCGCTTCATGAACTGCTGAAGGAGCTTATCCACATGGACAAAGAAATATCATTTTAAATCTCTCATAAAAGCACATTATGTGAGTTGGTGCAACTGATCACATTGTACATATGTTGTTCTGAACTATGAAGAGAAAACTACTTGTTCCTTATTGTTCATCTGCATAGCATATTTTCTTTCTCTGGCAAGGCAGTGTGTGGACCGACCAAACATGAACTACACATAGTTTATTTTACATTGCGCCACATCAACTACCCTAAATTGTTTTAGACTGCTTTGAATCTTCACCCTGAGCTCTTTCCATATTTATTTATTTGTCAGTCTTCAGGCGACCGGTTTACACAGGCAGTCTCTTTACAACACATACAATACAATAGGATGATGAGATATAAATATTTTCATTAATAAATAAACTTGAAGGCCCAGTAGGTGGTAAAGTGCAGTGACTGGAAAGGTGCAGTGATTGTTAGTCTATAATCCCTCTAACAATATGGCCAGTTGCTAAGAAGAATGCTTTGTTGTTTTAGTCGTTCAGTCATTTCCAACTCTTGGTGGCCTCATGGACCAGCCCACACCAGAGCAGCCTGTCGGTCATTGCCACTCCCAGTTCTTTTAAGGTCAAGCCAATGACTTCAAGGATACCATCCACCCATCTTGCCCTTGGTCAGCATCTCTTCCATTTTCCTTCCATTTTCACCAGCATCATGGTCTTCTTCAAGCTTTCCTGTCTTTTCATTTCGTGGCCAAAGTATTTCATCTTTGCCTTTAATATCCTTCCCTTCAATGAGCAGCCAGGATTTATTTCCTGAAGTATGGAGTAGTTTGATCTTCTTGCGGTCCAAGGCAAAATTTTCCTCCAACACCACAGTTCAAAAGCGTCTATCTTCCTTCACTAAGCTTTCCTTATGGCTCAGCTCTCACATACATACAGTAGGTTACTATGGGGTGTACCACTGCTTTAACTATGCAGATCTTCATTCCCATTGTGATGTCTCTACCCTTAACTAACTAGAACGAGTCAAACTGCATTAAAGAGACATCAATATGGAGGTGTCTAATAGTCACGTTTCCAGGGATTCTTTTCTTCCTCGGTGCTAGACATCTCTGCTATACAACAGCAGAGCAGATCACTTATCATTGAACTGTTCTCTACAGTAGTCACGTTAATGTTGCCCTTAATCACAACACTAGCTTTTACCAAAAAAAATTGTGCTTGGCTGCTCATACATGACAACATCTTTCATGGGTTTTTCCCCCAATCCAACCTCTCTGCATACTTTGACAGAATACTTTAGTTATAACACCTCAGTGTGTGACCTTGAGTTCTTTCTGCAATTATAGACATTCTCTCTTTATCCTCCTACTGCACCAACACACAAAGGTTTTATTTGCTATGTATGTGTTGACAAAATTGGCACCACAAGTTGCAAAGCTCCACAAGCGAGAACACAGTTCTTTCTGTATTTTCCTGTTATGCAACACTTCAAACACTCAGTTCTTATACCAGATATGCCTATTTTATTACCCTCAAATCATTTGCACTCATATTTCTCAACTAATATACTATATCAAGAATATGTTTCTATTGAATCTTCCTTATTTTACTAATATCTTGAGAGCAGTGTCAATCCAACAATATAGCTTTTATGGGTTTGAAGAGAATAAAGACTGAAAGTTTCAGCAATCACAACAAAAGCAACATTCAATTGCAGTCATTCCAAAAAGAGAAAATATCTAGAAGGCAAAATTAGTCTTCTGCCTACCATAGTGGTTTTTAAAAACCAAAACTCCACCAAAAGCCTTCAAACTCAGCTTGTAAATTTATTATTTCTTCAAATGCATGTGAAAGTTAGCTTTGAGAAGAAGAAAAAGCACCAAAAGGCTTTTCAAAGGAGTAGGATTGGTATCAGGCAGGGGGAAAATGCATGTATCTGTTTTCCAAAACAACAGCCTTGTGGCATTTTAAAGTCTAGTAAATGTATAATTTCATCAGATGTATGAAGTGTTATGGAAAGTGTTATGGCACATTCTGTATCTGATGAAGTGGACTGAAGATCACGAAAACCTGTGTCACAATAAAAATAGTCTTTAAGATGCAAGATGCTCAAGGTCCTCTCAGAATGACTCTTTCCCATCTAATCATGCTAAAGTGTTTATATGTTCCTGACAAGAGATGATCCAATGAATAGCAGACACGGTTCTTTTGAAGTTATTAAGGAATTTACATTTTTCCAGAGTAGCAATAACCTTAATAAAACAAGTGTTTCCTCATGGTTGCCAATAATGCTAACTTAGAGCCCTGCAATACATGCATTCCAAATGTGCAGGGAAGGAAGGAAGACCATGCATGCTCACCTCAGACATCAGAAGAGCTGCAAGACCAAGAACAACCCACGAGAGTCAAGACAAAGATCCGCCCAGAGGAAAAGTGTTCTTGTCATACATCAAGGGAACCACTGACCACATAGGGAAGCTGATGAGGAAACACAAAATACAAACTATCTACAGACCCACTAAGAACATCCAACAAATGTTACGTTCAGCAAAGGACAAGAGGGATCCTCTCACCTCGGCAGGAGTCTACCATATACCATGCAGCTGTGGCCAAGTCTACATAGGGAGCACCAAATGCAGCATTGCCCAGACACGAATCAAGAAACATGAAAGGCACTACAGACTACTTCAACCAAAGACGTCAGCCATAGCAGAGCACCTGATGAACCAACCTAGACACAGCATATTATTTGAGAACACAGAAATGCTGGACCACTCTCACAACCACCATGTCAGACTACACAGAGAAGCCATTGAAATCCACAAGCATGTGGACAATTTCAACAGAAAGGAGGAAACCATGAACAAAATCTGGCTACCAGTATTTAAAAAGTCTAAAATTGTAACAGTAAAACAACACTCAAACACAGGGCAACTCCAGAGAGGAAACAATCAAGGTCAGCTAATCACCTCTCAACAAAAGATTCCTCCAGGCACTAGCAAGGCACACCTAAAAACTGCCAGGCCATCAAATGCTAATCAAGGTGGCCAATTGAAACATTCACACCTCCCTCCAACAGACAAGAGTTCTTTCTCCCACCCTGGACATTCCACAGGGGGGTTTATCTATCTGTAGAATGTCCAGGGTGGGAGAAAGATCTCTTGTCTGTTTGAAGCAAGTGTGACTGCTGAAACTGACGACCCTGATTCGCACTGAATAGCTTTGCAGCTTCAAAGCCTGTCTGCTTCTTGCCTGGGGGAATCCTCAGTTGGGAAGTATTAGCTTCTGGCATTCCAAGTTTGGAATTTCTACCCAAAATCAAGAACAGTTAAGAATAGTTAAGAGTCTCATATTTGGTTTTCTTCTCAGCCCAGGACAGGAGTCAGCAAAGAAACCTCTTCTCGTTCTGTTACTCCTACTTACTTCCAATCTAATTCTACAGCACTCTCTGATCCAGTTCAGTCTTCCAGAAGACAGCCAATAGTTTTTAAATGAATCTCTTCAAGTCACTTGTCCGCATCCTGGCTGATGGAGGACACAGGATCCTGGTTGCTGCAACCAGTTTTTGCATTTCAATGCTTTTTCTGGCTGTATAAAGCAACTTACCAAATCACACAGCCCCAAATTAATACTACTTTTTTTCGTGTCAGGAGTGACTTGAGAAACTGCAAGTGACTTCTGGTGTAAGAGAACTGGCCAGTCTGCAAGGATGTTGCCCAGGGAATGCCTGGATATTTTGATGTTTTATCGTCCTTGTAGAAGGCTTCTCTCATGTCCCCACATGGGGAGTTGGAGCTGACATCCCTGGATTCGAACCTCCAACCTGTCGGTCTTCAGTCCTGTCAGCACAAGGGTTTAACCCATTGCACCACCAGGGGCTCCTGTTAGTACCGCTATGCATCCATGAATTACAATTAGCCCTCCATATTTGCAGATTTGACTTTGTTAATCACATATTTGACGGGGGGACAGGACCCCTCCTCTCTTGAAATCTCTGGGTCTTTCAGAATATAAATACTGTAAGTACAACACAATACAATCTTTTCTGGAATCCCTAGATCTTCCAGTGTGATTCTATGGCCAGTTTCCAATAGGGGTCACTCTGAAAGATCCAAAAATTTCTATACATGCACTCTCAAGTAAAAATATAGCAATATTTTTATTCACCATTTTTCACTTTCATGGGGGTTTTGTGCCCCTAACTCCAGTGAATGTGGAGGGCTGACTGAATGCATTTCTTGGAAAGGTTTCTGGTTTTAAGGTGAATAAACACAAGTCCAAAATGCTAACAAAAATATGAGACAAGAACTATTACAAATATCTGACTTCAAAGCAGAAAATAAGATGAAATATTTAGGAATAACTGTGTCAAAGAAGAATCCAAAATTAATTAACAGTTTTCACCAGTCCAATGTATTACTGGACTGGTGCAGTTTCCAAGCGGTGACTTTCTCCTCAAGAGATTAACAAGAGGTTAGCTGATACAAAACTATATTCGGAAGTGAATCAATGAATTGTTTATTGTACCAACCATAGGCCATGACATCAAAGAATGTACAATCTTTAAAAGTTCAATAAGCACTTTCCAATATAAACATTAAAACTCACTCTATATACTGGCTCTTTAAAACTACAGTAGCAGTGACGTGATAACAATAACAATGTCTGATTTGTATAATCCCAAGCTACGGTAACTCAATTTCCATTTCTAGGCTGCACTGTGGACTTTACTCATTTAGCTTGGATTTTTTGGGCTGTGACTGCAAATGTGGCAACCTTTAATGTTTTTTTTATTTAAAAAAATCCACTAACAGGTCACAGATAACTGTTGCTGACTGTTGCGATGCTGCCCTTTCCTCCAAAAGGGCTCCCAGAAGATTGTGTCTAGGGTCATTATACAAAGGGAAATGCAACAGATAATGTATTAAATCGTCTCTTCCCCCCCGACCCACAAATACAAAGTCATTGGGCATGAGGGATCCCTCTTCAGACTTCATCACATTGAAGCAGGGAAATGTTTGGTAGAGTAGAGCTTAGACATACTCAGTTTTGAAATGAAACTGATGATTTCCCTACCTTCATCACACTGTTAAATGTATCAATGTTACTCAATTGTACTCAGCATTCTTTCAGTTGATTTTGCCATCACACTGTAATTGCTAGGCACTCCCCACCATCCCTCCTCTGTGTTGTTTGTGAGAGGAAAAAAACCTGCTCTTTGAAATGTAAGCTGTCACATGTTTTCAATTCTGGAAGCAAGGAAGCAGGGAGGGGGAGGGAAGGCAGCAATACACTCCCGCCCCCCAGCTGCAACACAGAGAAGGGTGTGGACCTTGGAAAACTGTAATTCCGAGGATTGCATAGTATGGAGTTATGGTATTGAAAGTAAGGTCCAGTTGCCTTCATTTCACAGCATAGATGCACACAGAGAAGGTTCATGGACCTTGTGAAACTGCCATTCCCAACACCATCTCATGGAGACATGGCATTTAAAGTAAGGTCAAACTGCATTCATTCCCAGAGAAGGGAATGGACCTTGGGAAACTATAACCTGCAGGAGGACTCCATTGCATGGAGCCATGGCAATTAAAGTGGGTGAAAGGGCATTCATTTCATACTGTAAATGCACCAAGAGAAGGGTATGAACCTTGGGAAACTATGACTCGCAGGAGATATTGCATAATAACAACAACAACAACAATTAAAGTAAAAACTCAGTGAGCAAAAGGTAATGGTGGAACTTTCCCTAACATGGGCACTTTTGGCTTCTTCCGCAATTTCCCCTCCCACAAATTGGGGAAACGTTTCATTTTAAACCTGAGAGCAACCAATGCCATCACATTACAGAACTGGCCAAACATCCAGATCATTACCAAAAGAAATCCACTTCCACACCACCTCCAGAAATGTTTGAAAAGAATGCTGGCCCCCATACTTTAAATAAATACACAAAGAATGCTCTACCCTGCACTTGAACCCAACCTAATGTGGTGAACACAGTGGCTTACCACATTTTAAGAGTAGCACTTAGTGGAATTTAGTAAATGTGATGAAGTGGTACTATATCTTCCCTATAGCCAGCCTGATGGCATTGTTTGGAAGCTCAGGGCTGTAATTCTTTTCTAAGGGCTACGGATGTTAAGTATTGAAGATATTGTTGACAATATTGGTGAGATTTCTTACCTATTACTATGGGACTGTTCAAACGCTGCCCAGAAAGAACTGTCAAGTTATATATGAGGCTGAAGATTTGTCAGTCTTTAATTACACATCTACCAAATTATTAATTTATCTCCACCCTATCCTTGTTCTATGCTCAGAGAACATAATTGCCTGTATTTTATTCCTACAAGAACTCGATGCAGTAGATTAGGCAGAGAACTAATGATACATTTGGGGTCTCCATCTTTTAACCTCAGTTGCTGAACTAAACTGGCTCTGTCGAAGACCCTTCCTTACAGTTAATTAGACTGATCTTTAAAATGTGGCTATTGCTAAGTACTGGTGTTACAGCAAGGATTAGATCTGTCACATATTTTTATTATTTATTAAGGCATTAATTTTTTATCCTGCTCTTCTTCCAAGCTGTTCAAGAATTTACCAGCCTTGTGGCATCACATTTCAAAACACACCCATCAAACAGGCTGAAAGTTGGCAAACCCAGTGGGCAGAATGGGATTTGAAAAGTGAAGCAAGGATGGCAACTTTTGGGAAGTCTCTCAACAGAATGCAATAGAGCAAAACAAGAGCTTGGCACAACAACATTAGCAAAGCAACAGCATCAAAACCTGAAAGGAAGGCAAGGTCAATCTGTCCCACATATACACTAGAGGCCAACAAAGTAGGTCTACTGCTAAGGGGATGTAAATGATCCCATATTAACGATCGCATTATCTGCACTTGAGCAAACACACCAACTCTTGAGAATCTCTGGCTCCTTCTAACAAAGATAACTCATTTCTCTTTCTGTGAATCAGTGGCCAATGCTACCACTACTAATCAGGATTAGACTTACTATAATTTAGCCCCTAAAGACAATTAATGGTCAATAGGAAAAGATCTACCTGTTAATGCAAAACATATCTCTGTGTTTCTCTTCCAATATTTCATTTGACCGATTTTAGCTTTTTATTTCCCACCAGCAGCCTGTGGTTTAAGTATGGGGGGCACATTGTTTCAGTATTTCAGAGACAACTAGCAAAATATTCAACTCGCAAGCACATTAAATTTAATTGTACCCCACAGATGGATTCTCCAACAGAAGTGGTATTAAAGGTGCTGCAGTGCCATGCAGCACTACTTCTATAAAAAATTATATATATTTTATATTACATGTAATACAAGCGGCTTACAAGTAAAATGTAAATACAATATATTATATTATTGCCATAGTACAATACTAATATTATATATTACATTGTACTATAACAGGCAAAGCACCAAAATCAGTGTGTACAGAGCTATCGTTCTGTCTATTCTCCTCTATGGGTCTGAAACATGAGTCACCTATCGCCAACACCTACGACTCCTCAAACATTTTCATCAGCACTGTCTTCGCACAATCCTAAATATACACTGGACCGACTATATGACAAATGTTGCTGTCCTTGAGCAAGCAGGGATCACCAGCATTGAGGCCATGCTACTGAGAACACAGCTGCGCTGGGCAGGACACGTCTCTAGGATGGAGGACCACCACCTCCCAAAGATACTACTCTATGGTGAACTCGCCATGGGTCAGCGCAAGAGAGGTGCCCCCAAAAAGAGAAAATAAGGACTCCCTGAAGCAACATCTCAGACTTGGCCAGATTGATCACCAACAATGGTTCACCCTGGCCTCACATCGGGAGGCATGGAGACACACTATTCACAATGCTGTGGCCTCTTTCGCGAAGACACACCGAATTGGTCTCGAAGAGAAACGACAACGCAGAAAGAACCACAACTTGGAAACAACATCACCCAAGGAGACTTTCTGCTGTGCTTTCTGCAACCAAACTTGCCTATCTCAGATTGGCCTTTTTAGTCATCAACGCACTTGTAAAAAGCGTGGGATGAGTCCTTCCTAAGAATCTTCGTTTGCAAAGTAATGCCGAGAGATAACATTATACTGTAATATTATTAGCAAAATGTTATAGTATAATGTAATATATAATATTAGTATTGTGCTATGGCAATAATATAATATGTTGTATTTACATTTTACTTGTAAGCCGCTCTGAGTCCCCTTCGGGGTGAGAAGGGTGGCATATATAAATAATTACATATTTCAAAGTGCTCACACTTCTTTATGGCAGTCTATAAAGAGAATACAGAGAAACAGATAGCTGTATTCAGTTGCTAGAACCATATTAATGCTAGCAATTTTCAGTTCTGCCAGCAAGTCTTTTATAATATTAATGGTCTTTGACTGTTAGTTCAAGACCAAGACACTCCCAGTGACTTTGCATTATGAGAAAAATAGCTCACCACAATGAAAATCCATACATAAAACTTGGACCAATGACTGCAAGGATTGCAAAAGTGAACAAAGGACTTTGAGAGGAACTGCAAATACAGTAGAGACTTGCTGATCCAACATAAACAGGCCAGCAGAACACTGGACAAGCAAAAATGTTGGCTAATAAGGAGGGATCAAAGAAAAGCCTATTAAATGTCAAAATACATTATGATTTTACAAATTAAGCAGTAAAATATCATATTTTACAACAAATCGACAGAAAAGGCAGTTCAATACATGGTAACGTTTTGTAGTAATTACTGTATTTACGAATTTAGTACCAAAACATCAAAATGTATTGAAACAGTTGTGGATCCAGGTGGGAGGCAGACTGCGTTGGATAATACAGAACATTGGATGAGCGAAGGTTAGATAAGCAAGACTGTAATAGAAGAGCCCTGCTATCAAAGGTCTTAATGCTTCAACCTTCTGACTTTTCCCTCCATTACATCACTGATTGAATCTGAGTGCTATAGTAATCCTTTGCACACAAAAAAAAGTGGTACTTCAAATGCTATTAGGCAGCTGCTCTCATCAACCCTGGACAGCCTAAGTAATGATATGGAATACAGGACAACGTCATCTGCTGGGTTACAAGCATCCCATCCCTGCCATGCACCATCACCCATCCTCACCTCCACATATTAATCTTCCGTCACTGCTTTTCTTGCTTGGAGCAGATGTCACGGATTAATGTGATTTCTGCCTCTTCTCAATAATTTGAGGAAAAGTTAATTAAAGAAGCAGAATCCAAGAGTGATCCAGAAAAGCCCCACTAAAATATTTGCTACAGCTGGATAAAGTGCCACACGCAGAACTGATTTTTTTTTTTACCACCTGTATCCAATGACCCAGTTTCTTTCACATGGAAAACATGCACCAGGACATGGCTACTCTTCGTAACTTTTATGAAGTACTATAAAGAAGATAAACAGCATTTATAGGTAGAACTGAGTAAAGCCTGGAGAAAACAATAAATACAAAATGCTCTTCTGTAACCCTATAATGGCAACAATCAAGGAACACAAAGAAAGATGGAACATCAGTACAGATTTTAACAACTGGTTCCTGTACATTTCTGGGAAATGAATGAGCATAATGTTCTTCTGATACAAAAAGGACAAATGCATTCTGCTTTGGTAACCTGTAAACAACAGCATTCAGAAAGTGTGAATAGAAACAAGAACATTCATTTTAAGACCTATATCTCAAAAACCAAATGATTTTTCTCGTGATTCAGATAACATTATTTCAATCAAGTGCGCTTCTATAAAAAAAACATTATTTCCTCAGAGCGGGCAAAATTGTTTTCATCTATTCTAGGGGGATAATTCATTTTTCTAGTGATATCTTGTACCTATTAAGTACCAAAGTATTATCGTTTAAAGAAAAATAATAGCACTTGTTATAACACCCAGGCATCTGAGCAGCAATACCAACAAGAACAGCTAAAAGTGGTGAGAAATTATGTGATGTGTATGAATCCCTGGAAGCTAAGAATACTAGATAGGAAAAGTATGAAAAGAGAAGTCTTACCTTGAATTCTTTTTCAATATTAGCCAGTTTGGCAAGCTCATTGCTAAGCTCTAGAGCAGTGAGAACAGGATCTTCACTAGACAAGGACAGGTAGGCAGGACTTGCCAATCCCTTGTATGCATTTATCCTTGACCTGGAATGACTAAAAGAATCGATCTTTTGTTTTTCAGTGCAATCGTTGCATTTGCAAAAATAATCATGAGGTCTCTCTATCCTCGCCCCTTTCATCAACAGCATATGTACCACCTCATACTTCTGACAATGAGCAGCTAAAATGATGGGGGTGATGTCTGGGGAAAAGCGGGTGCCGTCTTCGTCGTAAGAGTAGAAGTCATCGTCCTGAAGCTCCTGCTCACAGGGACTCAAAGTCAGTCGCTTGCTAGCGGCAAAGCCAGGGTGATTCAAGATCGCTTCCACTATTCGGACATATCCTTTGCTAATGGCAAGCAGCAGGGCATCTCCAATCCGTGCCAGGTTCTCCTTCTTTAACAGGAGTTCTGTCACTTCCAAATGTTCATTCCCAACTGCGAGCTGCAGGGCATTTTGACCCATGTAGTCCACACAGTTGACATTCAGTGTTTTAGACTCCTCCAACATTTTGCGCACCACAGGGATGTTCCCATACTCTGCTGCATCGAGAAAGCGCTCTTCCTCGGCTGTGAGGCTTGTGCCCCTCTCATTGAACATAAAAGCTGGGCCTCGGATCGCTTGGCGCCTCCCTTTTTCCCTCATCACAGTCATACGTCTCAGAGAAGGGCTTCCATCAATGGACCTGATGAACAGAAATAACCAAGTTGTAATATTTTGTACTAGTCTTTCCTCTAGCAGAATCTACAGCCAGCAGGGACAACTGTGGCCTTACAGAGGATTTTGGCCTATAACTCCTACCAGTCCTTCTCCACACAACATATCAGAAGGCATTATGGCAGCTGGATTCCATAAACATCTAGAACAGCAGTTCTCAAAGTGTTGTCCGTGGAGACCTTGGGGCTATGCAAAGCATATTGAAGGGCTCCACAGTTGTTCCTCCTCCAAGCTTTCCCTGCTCCTCCCCTCCCCTCTGTCTCCCTTGTTGCCAAACCCCTTTTTCCCTTAGCCCTTTGCCTCCAAAAGCCTTTCCCCCTACCTTCCTTGTGCTCAAAAGCCTTTCTCCTCACTTCACTTGCTGCCAAAGGCCTTTTTTCCTCACTTTCCTTGCCACCCAGGTCCTTTCCCCTTTGCCTTGCTTGCTTCCAAAGCCCTGTTTCCCTTAGGAAGTGTTTTGATTGTGCTTTTCCTGCATGGCAGAAGGGAGTTGGACTGAATGACCCCTGGGATTTCTATTACTACTACTACTACTACTACTACTACTACTACTATGGCTGGGTGGCCATGTGGAGGGGCTTTGATTGTGCTTTTCCTGCATGGTAGAAGGGAGTCGGACTGAATGACCCCTGGGATTTCTACTACTACTTACTACTACTACTACTACTACTACTACAAAGGCTGGGTGGCCATGGGGAGGGGCTTTGATTTTGCTTTTCCTGCATAGCAGAAGAGGGTTGGACTGAATAGTCCCTGGGGTCGTTCATTGAAGTACTGTTAAGTTTATGTTGGTCAAAATGTTTGCCCATGTTTGTGAGATGATAGATGATAGATAGACAGATAGACAGACAGATAGACAGATAGATACACACACACACACATATATAATATAATATATAATGTATACACATTTATTGGGCCTTCACGAGATACTTTTGCTTCAGAAAGGGCTCTGTGGCTGAAAGGGTTTGGGAACCTGGGTTGTTGTGAGTTTTCCAGGCTGTATGGCCATGTTCCAAAAGCATGGTCTCCTATTGAACTTGAGGTTGCTGATTTTTCTATGAACTCCTGATCTAGAGGGCTACAGTTTCCCACCTCTGATCTACATGCTTATCATGCAGCTCCTGAGTTATGTATGGATACAATATGCAGACAAATCAATGAAAGCGATTTCATTGCTTTCACAAATCTTTTGAACTTTAGTTTCTAAAAACACAAACAAACACAAGAGTTGGAAAGATACATTGCCAGCTGTAGTCCAAAACACATGCAGAACTTAGAAAAAAATATTTTGGAACACAACTCCCAGAATCTCTCAACTATCATGGGCACTAGCTTGGAATTCTGGAAGCTGTGATCCAAAAATAACATTTTCCAAGCTCTGTCCTAGCCATATATCAACACCACAGTGACCCAATTACAAAAACAAGTGGGTCATACTTCAGCAAAGCAATATCCACTGCACTTTACTGTATGCTTATGACGGGTCACTTCTATTCTCCACTTTGTCAGCTTTCATATAACAACAACCCCTCTAGCATTGTTAATATGCCCTATCTAGAAGGATTGACAGAAAACATACTCACATGCAGGCATGTAGGCCGGGGGGGGGGCCTTGAGGGTCTTCAGCCCCCCCCCCCCAATTCTCAGTGTGGTCCACGAGAAGGTCTTACTGGTATATTATTTAAACTGTTATGTTTATTCATATCATGATCTGATCACTATGCTCAATATATCCCATATGCATGCGGTTATTCGGAAAACAATACAGAAGGTTTGCTAGGGTAGATCCTCTCTCACTCAGACTCAGCCCCCAATCAAACTCACCCCCCAATCAAAATCCTGGCTACAGGCCTGCTCACACGCTTTTGTTTTGATGCCAAATAAATGTACGAAAATCATTGTCTGAGATATCAGGAAACTAGCCATAATAAATGCTAGCATGCAGTCATGATTAGTTATCCCACTCAAAATGAATAAGACATTGTTTTATATTATGCTCTACCCATGGGGCAATGGGTTAAACCACTGAACTGCTGAACTTATTGACCGAAAGGTCGGCGGCTTGTATCTGGGGAACAGGGTGAGCTCCCATTGTTAGCCCCATCTTCTGCCAACCTAGCAGCCACATGACCTCAGAGGCATCTATGGACAATGCCAGCTCTTCGGCTTAGAGATAGAGATGAGCACCAACCCACAGAGTCGGACATGACTAGACTTAATGTCAGGGGAAAACCTTTACCTTTTACCCATGGTACTTAATTTTCCCACCTCCATGCTGAATTTTTTTCCTTTACTATGTGTCTTCTTGGATAGGTGCAAGTATGTATTTCATGAGATCCCTTTCCCAGTGTCCACAGATTTCAATGTTTACTTCATTTTAGTACCACTACTACATGGTTCATTACTTGGCTCTTCTTCTAGATATCCTACATAGGTCAGACTCCCCAGAAAAGTATAGGATACATTCCAACAGGACTGGGAGGTAGGGGACTACAATATTATGTACACAATACTGCTTTCATTCTCACATTTCATTGTAAGTCCAGATTCTAACTAAACTATTCTTAACAAGAATGTTTCACTTCTGCCACTACATTTTCCATTCATCCACTCCGCACATTTTTGTACTGCCAATCAATTATCAGCTCAAAATGTATTGCATCAACAGGGTATCAAGGATAGACTATCAAAGTTACTTCATTACTTTGAAGAAAAATAGACTATTATTAATCAAAAGTAGCATCATATTCCAGAAGATAATATGAAAGAATATAGATCATGCATATCAAGTCTGTACTTGCAATCAAATATCAGAAATATGAAATTGACAGTTATGAGTGACTCAAACTACACTGAATTAAATACAATTGTATAGGAAATGAATACTTCTAAACCCACTTCCAATGTCACAGTTAAATCAGCCAACTTATGGCCCTTCCACACAGCCATATAACCCAGAATATCAAGGAAGAACCCCCCACAATATCTGCTTTGAACTGGGTTATCTGAGTCCAAACTGCCATATATTCCAGTTCAAAGCAGATAGTGTGGGGTTTTATTTAGCTGTGTGGAAAGGGCCTCAAAAATCTTTATCTAATTTCTTAGAGAAACAAACAGTATCAGCTTGCTTGTCATGCTTCTAATATTTCTTGTACCTATTTGTTGCATTAACACATATTTCATCAATTCTTATTAAACGAATGGGAAATACTGGACACCTAGCAGCCTCATTAACAGACATCCTACACACATATTATACTATTTTCATAACAGGACTCAATTAAATCAAAATTGTATATATAAAACCACCCAGAATTGTACAGTCATGATCAAATGTTTTCCATAATGAAGTACTGAGAAGAGGCTATATTTTATTAGCTAATCATAATAATGAGTTTATTATTTATCTATCTATTTATTTATTTATAGCCTGAAAGACAATTGCGTTTGTCAAGTAGGAAATGTAGGTACCGCTTATATGGGGAGGCTATTTTAACTAATTTACGATGCCATAAAAAAAATCTCCAGCAGCGTGCAAAAGAATGAGGAAGTACTCCATCAGTGTCACAAGTGGATGGTGACATGACAGCTCCCCCGGTGGCCGGAATTCAAAGCATGCTCTCATGAAGCTGGAAAGTTAAATAGACTCTATGTATATGTCTATATATGTTGTGTGTCTATGGCATTGAATGTTTGCCATGTATATGTGCATTGTGATCCGCCCTGAGTCCCCTGCGGGGTGAGAAGGGTGGTATATAAATACTGTAAATACTGTAAATAAATATCCCACCCTTTCTCTACCCCAAGGGGGACTAAAAGTGGCTCACAAATGGCACCTACGCAGTGCCTCAAACATACAAATACAATTAAAATGAATTAAAATTAAGATTACTGACACTATAACATAGTTAAAATACATTCAAGGTTAAAAAACGCCATCCAGAGATAAAAATCTAGGCCACTCTGTGGTCAATTGCACATGTTTTACATTGAAAAATTACTGCACTGCCCTATTTTTCGAAAGCCTGCTCCCAGAGCCAGGTCTTTACCCTGAAGGCTAGGAGGGAGGGGGCTGATCTGATGTTACTCGGGAGGGAGAGTTCACAACTGAGGGGCCACCGTTGTCTCTCATCCCCACCAGCTATGCCTAGAAGAAGGTGGGGCCGAAAGCAGGGCCCTCCCAGACAATCTTAGGCTCCAACCTGGTTCGTAGGGGGAAGATATGTTTGAACAGGTAGAGTGGGCTGGAACTGTTTAGGGCTTTATAGGCTAGAGCCAGCACTTTGAATTGTGCTCAGTAGCAAACTGGCAGCCAGTAGAGCTGACATAGTAAGGAGGTTGTATGTTCCCTGAATGCTGCCCCAGTGAGGAACCTGGCTGCTGCTCGTTGGACCAGTTGAAGCTTCCAAACAATCTTCAAAGTCAACCCCACGCAGAGCGCATTGCAGTAGTCTATATGGGATGTGACCAGAGCATGAACTACCATGGCCAAGTCAGACTTCCCAAGAAGTCTGGGAAGCACACAAGTTTTAATTGGGCAAAAGCTCCCCTGGCCACCACCAAGACCTGGGCTCAGTGATGAGTCCAGGATCACTCCCAAGCTGCAAACCTGCACCTTCAGGAGGAGTGTAATCCCATCCAGCACTGCCTGTAACCCTATACCCTGTTCGGACTTTCGACTTTTGAGTTACCTTTATCCTAGCTGTTCCAGTTCTTAATAGGTTTTTAATGCATTTTCTACTATTTATTTATTTATTTATTGCATTTCTATACATCCATCTAAAACACAGGCATGGGCTTTCCATCTTAAGAACAGACAAACATCCTGAGCTCTGAGGATTATCTGGGAAGGAATCCCACAGGAGCATTGCAGCACACCCAAAAACCTGGGAGTTACCCTGGACTGTGCTCTGACCTACAAGAAGCACTGTTAGAAACAATATCATACGAAAGCTGACTGGCACAACCTGGGGATCACAACCAGACACAGTGAAGACATCTGCCCTTGTGCTTTGCTACTCTTCTGCTGAGTATGCATGCCCAGTGTGAAACACATCTCATTATGTTAAAACAGTGGTGTGGCTCTTAATGAGACATGTCGCATTATCACAGGATGTCTACGCCCAATACCACTGGAGAAATTATACTGTTTAGCTGGTACTGCACCACCTGACATCCGCTGGAAAGTAGCAGCCAATAATGAAAGGACCAAGGCAGTGACATCTCCAACGCATCCTCTGTTCAGATATCAGCCAGCACACCAACGCCTTAAATCAAGAAATAGTTTTCTAAGATCTACAGAGATACTCACAGGAACACCTCAGCTAGCAAGAGTCCAAAAGTGGCAGGCTAAAACCCAGAACCTCAAGCCATGGCTGATACCAGATGAGAGGGTATCATAACATGAAAAAGTGAATTTAAGGGATCAAAGCATTAGGAAGGTTAAGAACCACGGTCTAAAGCTCATTGTATTCCTGGCCATGCCTAAGATTAAATCTCAAGCACATTTACTTGACTAAAGGAGACTTCCCTGCTGTCCCCTCCTCCACAAGACAGCAGCTCACAATTCTGAAAATGCATTGATGACCTTGCTGAATGGGTGGGTCAGGCTGCGGGGAGGAAGTCACACAAATCTAGCTACAGTTATAGCATCTTTCAACAAAAGATCACTCAAAAAGAGAATACTTCATTTTTTCTCCTATAATCAAGGCAGCTAAAATGCTTCAATGAGGTTTTATGCTATTATTTACTGAACACATCCCCCCTTTCTCCCTGGTTTTAAGTGGCTAAAAGCGTATTAATTATTTTCCTTGTTCCTCTCCATCACTCTAAACTGAGAGCGCGGAAAGCTATCACCTAAGGGCACTTGTAACAAAAACAATTTTGATGCTGTCACATATTGTCAAGTCAAAAATCAACAGCCAAGGAGTCAAGAAAAGGTATAGTTGGGAACACTAAGAGATTCATGCACACAGCATACATATATCCTTCTATAAGAATCATGGTCGGCATGGTTCACCATTATGACATTTCTGCTCAACCTTTTTTTTTAAAGCAGCAGAAGCCTCAAAAGTTGGAAGGACATTTGCTGTGAAAGTACTTTAATTAAATGTTGAGTATCAAAAGCTCTCTGTCAAAGGAAAGGATCTACAATCATAAACTCAATTTGACAGATCTCACTGCAAGATACCTTCTGAATGTTCCCACCTCTAATAAGATGAACAGTTAATCTTTCAGGGGTTTCTACCAAGGACAGACCTTCCATTGCCTCTCACGGTGGGACTATCACCCAAGGCAACAGATACAAAGGGAGGCAGCAACAGTAGCTTCTTCTGAACTCCCATCCTGCTTTTGAAGGAAACAGTTGTGTTTGCTGCAGAGCCTACCCTAGAATATTGTTGAAGGCTTTCAAGGCTGGAATCACTGGGTTGTAAGTTTTTTGGGCTGTATGGCCATGTTCCAGAAGCATTTTTTCCTGACGTTTCACCAGCATCTATGGCAGCCATCCTCAGAAGTTGTGAGGACCTCACAACCCCTGAGGATGCCTGCCATAGATGCAGGCGAAACGTCAGGAGAAAATGCTTCTGGAACATGGTTATACAGCCCGAAAAACTTACAACAACCCACTACCCTGGAGTGTTTTCACACTATATAATTATAGCTTTTGATTTTGATTTCACCAGCATCTATGGCGGCCATCCTCAGAAGTTGTGAGGACCTCACAACCCCTGAGGATGCCTGCCATAGATGCAGGTGAAACGTCAGGAGAAAATGCTTCTGGAACATGGCCATACAGCCCGAAAAACTTACAACAACTCACTACCCTGGAGTGTTTTCACACTATACAATTATAGCTCTATGATTTCACTTAAACTGCCATAGCTGTATATTATGGATCTGTAGAATCATAGAATAGAATCACAGAGTTGAAAGAGACCTCGTGAACGATCCAGTCCAACCTCCTGCCAAGAACCAGGAAAATCTCATTCAAAGCACCCCCGACAGATGGCCACCCAGCCTCTGTTTAAAAGCCTCCAAAGAAGGAGCCCCCACCACACTCCAGGGCAGAGAGTTCCACTGCTGAACAGCTCCCAGAGTTAGGAAGTTCTTCCTAATGTTCAGGTGGAAACTCCTTTCCTGTAGTTTGAAACCATTGTTCCACGTCCAGGGAAGCCAAAAACAAGCTTGCTCCCTCCTCCCTATGACTTCCCCTCACATATTTATACATGGCCATCATATCTCCTCTCAGTCTTCTGTTCTGCAGGCTAAACATGCCTAGATTTTTAAACCGCTCCTCATAGGGCTTGTTCTCCAGACCCTTGATAATTTTAGTCACCCTCCTCTGGACACATTTGAGCTTGTCAACATCTTCCTTAAATTGCAGTGCTCAGAATTGGACACAATATCCCAGGTGAGGTCTGACCAAGGCAGAATAGAAGAGTAACATGACTTCGCTTGATCTAGACACTAGACTCCTATTTATGTAATTTGGTTAATTGCTAGAGTTTTCTCACCGAAAATTCTGCATGCCTCTCTATAAACTACAGTTCCCAGGACTTTATAGGAATTAATCATGGCAATCAAAAGGTGGAATCATAAAGCTACAATCCATGTAACACGAAAAGACCCAAGCTTTATAAACTGGCTTGCTTGTTGTAGTGGAGATGCTATCCCATCAGCACCACTGAAGTGTTCAACCAGCCGTCTGTTCTTTTCATGAAGCAGCATAATCTTTTGTACCACCCCGGATTTCAAACAGATTATCTGAAACATGTGCCAGTGCTAAAGCTATGCTCCATTTCTTTTACACTAAAGGATGACAACGTATTGCTGCCGCACTCAGGGTATTCCAGGCCAAAGTGTTGCCATAACAATTGTCTGGTGTTGCAGTTTGGATTCCGATCTTCAATCCAACTCCAAAACAAATAACAAACAAACGCAGCACCCAAACACAAATCAAGGAACATGAAAGGCACTGCAGACTAATTCAACCAGAGAAGTCAGCCATAGCAGAGCACCTGATAAACCAACTTGGACACAGCATATTATTTGAGAACACGGAAATGCTGGACCACTCTACAACTACCATGTCAGGTTACACAGAGAAGCCACTGAAGTCCACAAGCATGTGGACAATTTCAGCAGAAAGTAGAAAACCATGAAAATCTGGCGACCAGTATTTAAAAACGCTAAAATCAGAACAGTAAATAAAGAGCAACATTTTTTTAAAAAAGGAATTCCAGACAAGAATCAATCAGGGCCAGTTAACACCTCCAACAAAAGGATCCCCCTGGCAGCAACCAGCCAGGCTTTGAAGCTACAAGGCCATTCAATGCTAATCAAGGTGGCCAACTGCAACATTCTAAGTGACCGCATTTCTGTCTACGAACCCAGGCCATCTCTCCGATCATCTGGAGAGGCCCTACTCTCGCTCCCACCGCCTTCACAGGCACGTTTGGTGGGGACGAGAGAGAGTGCCTTCTCTGTAGTGGCTCCCCGACTCTGGAAAGCACTCCCCAAGGAGATTAGACAAGCACCTACTTTGGCAGGTTTTAGGAGGAGCCTGAAGACGTGGCTGTTCAAATGTGCCTTCCCTGAATAAATTTAAATGATGCCCTGCTGTGTTCAATCCTTGCAAAGATCCTCAGAAGCACTTTAATTACAGGTTGGGTGTCTGCCCCACATTGTCCTGAAACCTTCCTGTTATATACAATCTACCTCTCTCTGCATCCCGTGTTATTTATTTTAAAAATTTAATATTCACATTTGGCCTGCCCGAAATGGTTTTAAACCGTATGTCATTGCTTATGTTTGAGTTTTATTGATGGTATTGTTTTATAATTGCTGCTATGTTGTTATTATATGCTGTTGGGCTCGGCCTCATGTAAGCCGCACCGAGTCCCCTTGGGGAGATGGTTGTGGGGTATAAGTGAAGTTAATAAAATAAATAAATAAATATTCACACTTGCCCCAAGCAGATAAAAGTTATTTCCTCCCACACCCAAGACATTGCACAGATATATAAATCTCACTTGCCTAGTTTGCAACAGACCTCACAACCTATGAAGCTGCTTGCCATAGATGTGAGCAAAACTTCTGGAACATGACCATACAGCCCAGAAAACTCACAGCAACCCAGCACAATATTTTGTACCACCACTGATTTTAAGCAGGTTATCTGAAACATAGTCTATTTCTTTTATACTAAAAGATGACAACATAGTATTGCCGCTGCACTCAGGGTATTCCCGGCCAAGGTGCTGCCATAACAGTTGTCTGGTGTTTCAATCCAACTCAAAACAAGTAAGTTTGTGTTTTTTCAACAAATATTCTGTGTACCAAACTGCACATGATCAGCAGGTTTACTATTTAATCCTGATGTTTTGTCACTGAAATAAACAGTTTGGTATTAGACATTTAAAAAGTGGCTAAAGCCTTTTCATATTAGGCCTGAATCAGGTTACACTAAGAAAATTATATCAGCCAATGGTCAGAAATTAACTACAAATATGAATGAAAGATAATAGGTTTGTCTGATAATTTCCCTCTCTATTCAAGATTTTCTTAAGTCAAAGTTTATTCATTCTCATCCACTTCAAAATATACAAGTTGACCATCCCTTAGCTGAAATTTCAAAATCCAAAATAGTCCAAAAACTGAGTTGTTTTGTGATAATTTTAGGCTATGTGTATTTGAAACATAAATAAATATGCTTAGATTTGGGTCCCGTTTTAAAAGATATCTCATAATGTAAAATAAAGGCAAAGGTTTCCCCTTGACATTAAGTCTAGTCATGTCTGACTCGGGGTTGGTGCTCATCTCCATTTCTAAGTCGAAGAGGCAGCATTGTCCATAGACGCATAGGGTTGTCACACATGTCTTCAAGTCACACGTCAATTTATGGCAACCCCATATACTTCACTGAGTTTTCTTAGGTCAAAAGAACTCGGAGGTGGTTTTGTCAGTTCCTTCCTCAGAAATATTGCCTATAGTAGGTTACAGTAAAGGTTTCCCCTGACATAAAGTCTAGTCATGTCTGACTATGGAGGGTGGTGCTCATCTCCATTTCTAAGCCAAAGAGCTGGCGTTGTCCATAGACAGCTCCTAGGACATGTGGTCAGCATGACCGCATGGAGTGAAGTTACCTTCCCGCCGAAGCAGTACCTACTGATCTACTATCATTTGCATATTTCTGAACTGCTAGGTTGGCAGAAGCTGGGGCCAGCAATGGGAGCTCACCCCATCCCATGGATTCAAACTGCCAACCTTCCGGTCAGCAAATTTTACTCCAAAGTGGTTTAACCTCCTGTGCCACTGCAGCCCCTCATAATGTATACATATGCAAATACAGGTATTTCAAAATCTGAAATCCAAAACAATTCTGGTCCTAAGCATTTTGAATAAGAGATACTCGATCTGTACTCAACACACACACACACCCACACACACACACCTTGTACCACCTGCTCTCTAATGTATCTTGGTCTGTCGTTTAATACCATCAGAGGAACAAACTGCCTTGTAATCTTGTATGATTTGCAGTGAGAATTAATGGTTACTGCTTCCAGAATCGGAAGGAGGGTGGGTCTGAATGCCAGTTACTCTATAGGAGACCCATCCCTGAGTAACAGCTTTTTCACTTATATCTGACTAGCCACTATAGTAAATGGAATCAAGGACTAGATAAGTTCCTAAGCATTTAAGAACCTGCCTCACACCAAATCTGAACAACTGACCCACCTTTGGTTTGAAAGGTCTCTTCTGCAATACGTCTGCATACTCATGTTTTGTTACAGACACATACTGGACAGACTGCTGATAGGCAAAACAGAAAACATGTATTATTCAGAACCTGGAAACATTTAACTTTCTGGAATGACAAACCACATCCTCCCTGGGGAGTTCTGGGAGCTGTAGTTCAAAGAAGTAGAACTTCCAAGTTCTAGTATCAGCCTTCAGATTGCCTCCCCTCCTTTCCCAACAAGTAGCATAATCACGGGATGGCAAGTGAATGCGGCAAAGAGCCCCAGGTTATTCACAGACATTTATTACTTGTTCCAATGACAAATTCACACCTTGATTATGTAAACAACACATAATTCTGAAAACAAGTTAAAAGCCTTGTAATTACAGTATAATTAATCACTCATAAGAAGCTTTTGGAGGAAACCACTTCCTAGTTCAATTGAAATTTGACCTAGAAACCCTTTATTTCAATTAATAAATTAATAATATCTACAAAATGTTGGCCAAGGTAGTATTGCTGGGACTGATGCCAGGTTATAGCCTCACTGCACTGAAATGCACTGGACTCACCGCCTTTTTTGCATTTTAATAGAATAAATGTGTTTTTCCCAGCCAACTTTCTATAAAATGCTTCCAGTCTGACAATAGCTCATTTACAGCACTGCCACTGCCACCCTTCTTCACTTGCAAGGATATTGGCACACCTTTATAATCAGCAGGATCTTAATCGCAAGTTAATTAGTACAGGATTTAGTAGTACCTATTGTCACACTTACTTCATCAATATGTGCTGCAAACTACTGGATGTTTGAGCTGCAAATTAAAACCAATCAAGAGGAAGGCACTTGCTTTGTAACATAGAGGTGATTGTTGGTATGTTATAGCAGTGTTTCCCAAGGCACAGTTTAACATTAAAAAATCTGGGGCACACCACCAACAAAATGACACAAAATGACACAACACAAAGAACAGCTGGGGGATGGTGGCCTGCTGGGAGCAGCTTGGGAGTTCAAGCCGGGGAGGGTTTACTGCGCCATGCCCCGCCCCCTACCCCTTGCTTCACCTCTCCCAGCAGCTGCTCCAGGACTTGAGGGGCAGTGCCTAGCCATTGCCAGAGCCAGCACAATGCTGGACCATAGTCTCTAATGCTTTAGCAGCTGTTGGGAGTGATTAGCCGAGGGGAGGGGGCAGAGCCAGTCTTGCGCCATGCCCCACCCCTCCCCCGGCTTCATCCTACAGGCCATGGCCCCACCCCTCCCCCCGGCTTCAGCTCTCCTACAGGCCGCGCCATGCCCCACCCCCTCCCCCCAGCTTCAGCTCTCCTACAGAGGAGGAGCATGAGCGGTGGATGGGCTTCAGTGGGCGGGGCTCCTCCCCCACGCGGCTTCAGCGAGCGAGGGGCGAGAGTCATGGTGGGAGCCATGGCAGATTGGAGGCTGGCTGGGGAAACGGCCGAAGGAGGCGGCGCCCCGGTCCCTTCTTCTTTTTCTTCGCCACTGCCTGGCCCTTCCTCCTCCCCCAAGCAGCAGGAGTTCAGCAGGATGGGGGAGGAAAGGGGGCAGAGAGCTTTTCTCGTGGCACAGCAGGAGGTCCGTCACGGCACACTAGTGTGCCACGGCACACTGGTTGAGAAAGACTGTGTTATAGGTCCCAAGGCACAGCAAAGGCAAACTATCACACAATAAAGACTGCTTTCATGAATCCACTTAACCTTTTCTTGGAGAGATTCAAATAGGTTTACTGGTATAATATTTGATAGTAGTGCTCAGGACAAGAAACACTCCTAACATTCACGCCATAAATGACCATAGTCTCTAATGGTTTAGCTCATTCTGTTAGGATGATTAAATGAACTCCCGAAACAGTCTTGGATAATGGTACATCTGTTGCTGTAACAAAGTTTTGTTGTTTATTCATTGCTTCCAACTCTTTATTCGTTGCTTCCAACTCTTCGTGTCTTCATGGACCAGCACACGCCAGAGCTCCCTCTTGGCCATTGCCACCCCCAGCACTTTTAAGGTCAAGCCAGTCCCATCCATCTTATCCTTGGTCAGCCCCTCTTCCTTTTTCCTTCAATTTTCCCCAGCATCATTATCTTCTCCAAGCTTTCCTGTCTTCTCATTATGTGGCCAAAGTACTTAATCTTTGCTTCTAATATCCTTCCCTCCAGTGAGCAGTCAGGCTTTATTTCCAGGAGTATGGGCTATTTGATCTTGCGGTCCAAGGCACTCTCACAATTTTCCTCCAACACCACAGTTCAAAAGCCTCTATCTTCCTTCGTTTAGCCTTCCTTATGGTCCAGCTCTTACATCCATAGGCTACTACAGGGAATAGCATTGCTTTAACTATGCGGATCTTCATTGCCAATGTCATATCTCTACTCTTCACTATCAAGATTGATCATTGCTCAGTCTCCTCCCAAAAAGTAAATGTCTTCTGATTTCCTGGTGGCAGTCTGCATCTGCAGTAATCTTCGCTCCTACCGTAGAAATGCTGCCTCCACATTTTCTCCCTCTATTTGCCAGTTATCGGTCAGTCTGGTTGCCATCATCTGACTGCAACCCAGCTTTGGCATCTAGCAATTTTAACTCCAGCCTTGAATTCATCAAGCCCTGCACATCGTATGATGTGTTCTGCATACAAGTTGAATAGTTTGGCTGAGAGTATACAGCCCTGCCGTACTTCTTTCCAAATTTTGAACCAGTCTGTTGTTTTGTGGTCTATTCTTACTGTTGCTACTTGGTCGTTATACAAGATTCTTCAGGATTCAGACAAGGTGACTTGGTATCTCCATACCACCAAGAACTTGCCACAATGTATTATGATCCACACAGTCAAAGGAGCTAGAATAGTCAATAAAACAGAAATAGATGAAACTCCCTGCCTTCCTCCATTATCCAGCAGATATTGGCAATTTGGTCCCTCATTCCTCTGCCTTTTCTAAACCCAGCTTGTACATCCGGCAACGCTCGCTCCATGTATTGCTGGAGTCTACCTTGCAAGATCTTGAGCATTACTTTACCAGCATGAGAAATAAATGCCACTGTACAAAAGTTTGAGCATTCTTTAGTGTTTCCTTTTTTTTTTTTTTTGGTATGGGGATATAACTTGAGTTGAAAGGCAAACTACCACACAACAAAGACTGCTTGCATGAATCTACTAAACTTTTCTTGGGGCGATTCAAACAGGTTGACTCACATAATATTTGATAGTAGTGCTCAGGACATGAAACACTCCTATCATTCAAACCATACAAGACCACAGCCCCATAGTCTCTGATGATGTATTGGTTTAGTTCATTTTATTGGGATGAATAAATGAACTCCCAGAAACAGCCTTGGATAATGGTACATCTATTGCTGTAACAAAAATTCTAGCACTATTCATGCCATACGGCTCTTAGACCCTCTCCATATAAATTACATTTGATTCTCAAATCCTCAATCATTTTAGATTATTGTGACCAATATTAATAAAACTTATCATTTATATTTTTTCTATTATTTCAATTACTGTACATACTAATGTCTAAACATTTTAGTCAAAAATGGACCTCAAAAGCTTGGGTCAAATCATGCATGCATCCAAGTACTCTACCTTAACTCTTACCCAAAAAAAGGGAACCATCCACTTCTCTGCGTAGTGGCAAAAGGCATCTGGGGGAACCTAAAAGAGGAACCAGCCTCCTCTACTCTCTCCACCATAGCACTGCTTCTAATTTTATTGCATGTCTAGGTAGAAATATAGTAGTGATGGCCACTCCTCTTTAATATTTTTCCTTAAAGGAGTGCCAAAATAGTAGAGGAGGTGCTTCTTTTAGGTTCTCTTGGGGTGTAGCAAACTTTCGCCATTTGCCACTCTGTTCTGGGAAGGAGGTGGCTCCTTGTTTGATAAGGGTAATATACAATACGAACTCTTATCAAAATGACGCCATCCCGTTCATTAAGTAGAATGGAGAAAAAACCTTTTTGAATCTTTGGATAGGAAAATGGCAGCATTGGCCCCAAGATGGTGCTTTTCCTCTCTCCACAAATGACTCCCAATTTACCCACAGATCATATCAAAATCCATAATAATTTATGAGGTCAACTTACACACAAGTTTATCGTAACTCATATTTGGTTTTCTTTTTTTAAAAAAATCACTCACACCATAGTATGGATTCTTCTGTTGTCTATGTGACTAATTATGTGGGGAAACCCTCATATAATTATCTCAGAAATCTTTGTTTATCAGCTATCTAGCATAGAAAATCTCAGCATGCAGATTAGCAATTTTTCATTGAGTTTTTTTTAAAAATACTAATGTTTTTGGCCATTGCACTATTTCAGCTTACAGCAGTAATACTTAATTCTTAAATAGGCTTATATGCTCCCATCCAGCTGCTCCAGCATAGAATAGTAATTTAGAATTTACTTACTTACTTATCACACTTTTACTCTGCCCTTCTCACCCTGAAGGAGTAGCCTTTACAAAGGCAACAATTCAATGCCGCATACACATACACATATCCATGTATAAACAAATGCATTAAAATCCAAACCAATTACAACATGAACATTAAAATATCAATTAAAATCAAACCATCCAGGTCATATTCCAAGGCTGATCCAAGTCCCATTATGTTATTGTATAGTCTCTTATTGAACTGCTCCCATTTACTGACCATACAACAACAACTACTACTACAACTTTATTTTTGTACCCACCACCATCTCCCGATGGGGACAAGCCTGGTCAAATAGAGATTAAAATATAACACAGTAAAAACTACAAATACAAAACATCACAAAAACATAACCAACAACAACTAATAGCCTAACATAATGGCCGTGTACTAAGCTCATGGGCAAGGCAGGACTTGTGCAATACAGTTGGAAGGCTAGGACTGATAGAAAAGTGCAGGAGCCAGATGATAAGTTTGGCTATGAGGGCCAGGTCAATTAGAGCAACCCAACTATAGCCAGGGACAATGGTAAAGTGCAAAAGCCAGAGTTAAGTTATTTATTTATTTATGGCATTTTACCCCGCTCTTCTCAACACCTGAGGGGGGACTCAGAGCAGCTTCCAAAAGGCATAATTTGATGCCTACATCACAATTGCAGTATAAAACACAATATAAAACCCTCCAGCATTTGACACTAAAATACATTAAAATATAATTATATTCACATATCCTATGCATTCACCTATGTTAAAAACAGTGTTCCATCCATAAAAGCATTGAGCCCTATTCACCAACTTTCCATTAAAACTACTAAAGTGCTGTCCTGTGCTACTATGCGAACGCCTGGTCCCACATCCAGGCTTTCACTTTTTTCCTGAATGTCAGGAGGGATGGAATTGATCGTATGTCGCTAGGGAGCGCATTCCACAGACGGGGAGCCACCACCGAGAAGGCCCTCTCCCTCGTCCCCACCAGCCGCACCTGGGAAGCCGGCGGGAGCGAGAGCAGGGCCTCCCCGGATGATCTTAAAGTACGAGGTGGGACGTAGCGGCAGATGCGTTCGGACAAGTAAGCTGGGCCAGAACCGTATAGAGCTTTAAAGGTCAACACCAGCACTTTGAATTGAGCCCGGAATTGGACCGGCAGCCAGTGGAGCTGACACAACAGGGGGGTGGTATGCTCCCTGTATGTAGCTCCAGTTAGTAGTCTGGCTGCCGCCCATTGGACTAGTTGTAATTTCGAACTGTCTTCAAAGGCAGCCCCACGAGAGCGCGTTGCAGTAATCTATTCGGGATGTGACCAGAGCATGCACGACCATAGCCAGATCAGACTTCCCAAGGTACGGGTGCAACTGGCGCACGAGTCTTAACTGTGCAAAAGCTCCCCCGGCCACCGCTGAGACCTGGGGCTCCAGGCTCAGCGATGAATCCAGCATCACTCCCAAGCTGGCTAGAGGGGCCAAAATTATCTAGTGAACTGATTAATCAAAAGCACGTTGGTATATCCATGTTTTGAGATCTTTATGGAAGGTGGACAGGGTGGGTGCTAATTCGATCTCCCTAGGGAGAGAGTTCCAGAGCCGGGGGGTCACCACCGTGAAGGCCCTCTCCCTCGTCCCCACCAACCATGCTTGTGACAGAGGTGGGAGCGACAGAATGGCCTCATCAGAAGATCTTAGAGCTCATGCAGGTTCATAGGGGAAGATATGATCATGAAGATAGGCTAGACCCAAACTGTTTAGGGCTTTGTAGGTAATAATCTGCACCTTGAATTGGGACCAGAAACTTATCGGCAGCCAGGGGAGCTATTTTAACAGGGTTGTTGACCGCTCCCTGTAGTTCACTCCAGCTAGCAGCCTGGGCGCTGAACTGCAATTTCTGGGCCGTCTTCAAAGGCAGCCCCATGCAGAGCACATTGCAGTAGTCCAATCTTTGGGATCGAAAGCTTGGTCCTGAAGGTCAGGAAAGAGGAGGCCAATCTAATTTCACTGGGAAGGGAGTTCCATAGACGAGAGGCCACCACTGGGAGCCTGTCTCTCATCCCCACCAGTCACGCTTGTGAGCGGGATGGGACTGAGAGCAGGGCCTCCCCTGGGATCTTGGCCATCTAGGTGAATCATAGAGGGAGATACGTTCAGACAGGTAAGCTGGGTTAGAACTATTTAGGGCTTTATGGGTTAAAGCCAGCACTTTGAATTGTGCTCAGTAGCAGACGAATTTAGTAGCTCCTCGGTTCCTCTAAAAGCAGTAGCAATATGTGACAGAATGACCCAACAAAAACACAGTTTAGGAAGCATGCAGATCCCAGGAGAGCAACTGAACTAGTTAGTAATTTGATTTGGATCCTACAGCTGAGTGCGATGAGATCCCACAGCACCGAAAGGGCATGAAGCCACCAACATACAACCATCACCGCATCCCATATGGATTTGAACTGCATAATTGCCATCACTTCAGCAAGTATCTCTGATAATCTGTCCAATGCACTAAAAATATAGAACCAACCTCTCTCTGGGAGTAGAAAAATTCAACAGTTTAGTCTTTCTTTAGACAAGTACCATAACCACGAGGACCTGCATCTGCTGTGTATGAGAGCTTTAATTGAAAATGCTAGAAGTTATACCCACAATCTTATATATACAAAGCAAAGCTTGGAAAAATTACTCTTTGGATAGTACTCTGGAATTCCCAAGCCAGATGGGCAGTGTCATCATTAACTAGAATTGATAATCCAAAAATTAATGTTTCCAGGTTCTGTTATATAGTATGCCAAACCAGTGAGAATTAGCCAACAACCTTCCTGCTTCTGCTCTGGCTTCATATGAATATTTACAATTCTTTTAAGGTGTTTGTCTGTCACCTCTTAACTATCTGGACCAAAAAGCTAATAATAATAATAATAATAATAATAAATGTTAAAAAGCATTAAATAAACAACTAAGATTCAAACTCCTCTTTAAGAGTAATTCAAAAACCAAGCAAAAGGTTTTTCAAAACAGTAACAACAAACACTAGGAACAAAAAGAACACATGAAAGTATATAGCCTTCAGTGTTAGTTGGAAATTCAGAAGGGATGGAGCCATGTGCAAAATTTGAAAAATGCCTGAACAAATTTAATATTCAGAGTTTGTAACCAGCCTGAGCTTAATTAACGGTCTCTTTAGAAGCACTTTATTTTACTGCTCGAGAAAGACACTCATAACAGAAGGTATTCATCAAAATTAAACTGGCCCTTGAAATTGCATGGGCTATCCCTCCAGACGAAAATACAACAGTCCCTCCATATTCATGGATTCAGTATCCAGAGATTCAAGCACCCTGGACTTGACAATCCTACTACCACCAGCACCACTGATTTTTTTTGAGGTGGATGTTAAAGCACTTTCTATATGGGACTTGAGCATCTATAGATTTTGGTATCCACAGGGCGTCCTGGAACCAAACCCAAGTAGAACCTGAGGACCCATTGTATTAAAATGTGAAATTGGGTGATGATACAGCATTTCTAGTCCCAATTCAAAGTGCTAGTTATCACCTATAAAGCCCTAAACAGCTCGGGTCCTGCCTACCTTGGTGACCACATCCCCCTTATGATCTGACATGGGCTCTAAGATCTGCCGAGGAGGCCCTCCCCTCGGTCCCGCCACCGTCACAAGCATGGTTGGTGGGGACAAGGGAGAGGGGTTTCTCGGTGGTGGCCCCACAACATTGGAACTCCCTCCCCAGGGAGATTAGACAGGCCCCCACACTGCCCTCCTTTCACAGGGACTTGAAGACGTGGCTCTTCAATCAAGCCTTTGAGAATATTTAGCCCCTAGTTGTCCTACGTAGTAGTCACACATCCTGCACTTTATCCCATGCTCTCTCCATTACTGCAGCTGGCACTTATTTTATTCCAATGTTTACAGCCTGGCCATGGTGCCAGTAACTTACCACCACGATTTGGGGGTCGCAACATGCCTGAGTCTGAATTGATGTTTTTATATGTGCATGTGTATTATTTTATTGTATTTTATATTGTGTTCACTTTCATGTTTGTTTTTAGGCACTTTGTGCTGTCTGTAAGGTGCGCTGGGTCCCTTTGGGGGGATGGTGGCAGGATATAAAAATAATGTTAATATTATTATTATGTTATAAGGAATGGGAGATTGCAGATCATAAGGTTTACATTTACATTCTTGAGGATACAGTTTTTGTAAAACTACCCATTTTTATTGATGTTGGAAACCAATAGAAAGAAATGTAGTATTGCTTCAAAAGCAAGAAAAATGAATATATTCTTGGCATAGAGACATCCATACACTGTCCCCCTGGGCGAGAGATTGTATGGCACAGGAAATGGTTAGAGTAAGTGTCAAGGGGTTGATAGTATAAGTATTTATGGGAAAGGAAACAAGAGCAACCACTGTCTGGAATGAGAGAAGGAGATACTACTGGGAATTTCCGGATGGTCACTACAAAACGATCTCCATCTGCCAAAAACAGAAATGTAAGATCTAAAATAGCACAAAGCCCCACACCACAAAAGCTACAGTACATTGTATTATGTATCTTAATAGTTTGAGTAAACAATACATTCTGATCCAAAAAGAAAATCATCTTCTCAGATCTTCCCTTGTCCTTTTTAAAAATTATTTCCAGTCATCTTTCAGATCAGAGAGGTTTTCAAAGCAGTTTGAAGTATAAAACATTACCAATTTAAAACTTTAAAAGCATATTTGGTGTAGCTAAGGTATTAGAGGGGGAAATATGGGCATCACTCCCACAAATAGGAATTCTGCCTCCCTATTGACATTTTTCTTCAGTCTAGAATTGTAGTAACTTAAAATTTCAGTGTAATATTTACAAATATAGTTTGTTGGAAATAGCAGCCTTCTTCAAGCCTCCACTAGTTATTTGTTTGTATATACTTCAGATTGCCTACTGTATTGTATGTGTGTATTAGTATGCAGTTTTCCTTAACTCTATGTTATGGGAGAGGCTGCAGACCATGTGATCAGATCTGGGACTATTCAGCTCAGACTCCATTTTAGAAACAGTATGCTTTTAGAAGTCTGTTGAAACAGACTACACAGACTCTATTAGACTCTCAGATCAGAAAGGTGCTTTAGACCAGTGTTTCTCAACCTTCTTAATGCCACGATCCCAACCATAAAATTATTTTAGTTGCTACTTCATAACTGTAATTTTGCTCCTGTTATGAATCATAATGTAAATATCTGATATGCAGGATGTATTTTCATTCACTGGACCAAATTTGGCACAAATACCTGATACACCCACTTGCTGAGTTGGGGGGGGGGGTGATTTTGTCATTTGGGAGTTGTAATTGCTGGGGTTTATATTGAACCTACAATCAAAGAGAATTCTGAACTCCACCAATGATGGAATTGAACCAAACTTGGCACACAGAACTCCCATGACCAACAGAAAATACTGGGTTTGGTAGGCATTGACCTTGAGTTTGGGAGTTGTAGTTCACCTACATCCAGAGAGCACTGTGGACTCAAACAACGATAGATCTGGACCCAACTTGGCACAAATACTCAGTATGCCCAAATGTGAACACTGATGGAGTTAAGGCAAAATAGACCATGACATTTGGGAGTTGTAGTTACTGGGATTTATAGTTCATCTACAATCAAAGAGCATTCTGGACCTCACCAATGATAGAACTGAGCCAAACTTCCCCCACAGAACCCCCACGACCAACAGAAAATACTGTGTTTTCTGATGGTCTTTGGTGACCCCTCTGACACGCCCTTGTGAAGCCCCAGGGGTTCCAACCCCCGAGTTGAGAAATGCTGCTTTAGCCTATGGACTGTTTATTATTAAGAAAGATGCCCTATGCCAGTGTTTCCCAACCGCTGTGATGTGGCACAGTAGTGTGCCGTGATGGACCTCCTGCTATGCCGTGAGAAAAGCTCTCTGCCCCCCTTCCTCCCCCCTTCCTCCTGCCAAACCCCTGCTGCTTGGGGGAGGAGGAGGAGGAGGAGGAGGAAGGGCCGGGTGGCAGCAAAGAAAAAGAAGAAGGGCCCAGGGCACCGCCTCCTTCGGCCGTTTCCCCAGCCAGCCTCCAATCCGCTATGACTCCCGCCCCTCGCTCACTGAAGCCGCGCAGAGGAGCCCTGCCCACTGAAGCCCGTCCACCGCTCATGATCCTCCTCCTCCGCACGGCTTCAGCTTCAGCTGTGGGAGAGCTGAAGCCGGGGGAGGGGGCGGGGCATAGCGCAGCCTGGCCCCTCCCCTGGCTTCGGCACTCCCAGCAGCTGCTCCCAGCAGGCTACCATCCTCCAGCCGTTCTTTACTGTGTTAAAGTGTCATTTTATGTCATTTTGGTTGGTGGTGTGCCCCCAGATTTTTTTTTATGTTAAAAGTGTGCCATGGCTCAAAAAAGGTTGGGAAACACTGCCCTATGCTATCTACAGAGAAACTACTTCAAATCCTATCTGTAACTGGATTATATGCAATGTATCTGTATGCTGAATACATTAAGTTTGTGAGTAAATGTTATTTTAACAAATACTACTTTATTTTTGGTCTCTTGAGAGCATGATTTAAATCAAGATGTTTTAAGGGAGAGTAGAGTTTTGGCAACTGAAATAACACTTCTGAAACTCTGCTATATATGTTTTTGGGGGCATTGGTATATCTTTGTCCCTAACAGTTCAAAGTGATATCTAGGTATATCAACTTAACGCCCGAGAAACCTAATTGCCTTGCATGAATTCTAGTGGGTATTATTTACCACTAAGGAGAAGATTGACTCAAGTGAGTTTTAATTCTTCTCAGAAAGATCCTACTTTAGAAAAGTTCATGATTTCTAACAAGGTCGTGCCTTTCTAAAAAGGTTTCTGGGTTTCCCAAAAGGTTCTGAATATCTATTTTCCAAAATACATCCAAAGAAAAGGCAAAGTGACTGAGCGAAAAGAAAGACAATAAATGTAAGTGAACCCTGTTCAGTGTCGCACTCCGCAATGCTAGAAGACTGGGGTCTACATTTTGGGAAGGGGAAGAGTTCTCATTTGGCCACACAATGGCTTCTTTTTGCTACCCATTCCTCTCCAAAGTAGCTACATCCCTGGCTCATCAGAGTTTAGGCCACTCTGTCCCGAATGAGAGGAAAAAAGGAAATGAGAGCAAGCAATACTGTACTGGATAATAGGTAGGCAGTAAATTGTGATCTTGTGTACCACCAAGGAAATGATCGACCAGAAATGGTGCCACCGTGGATGTAATTTTTTTTACAAGCAGGCTATGTTCCTTCCAGCATTATCAAGAGAGAAGGCAAGCAATGTTTGTGTGAGTTGGAGGCACACATAAAAGCAATGCATCCTCACTGGAGTATCAAACTCCTGTAATAGATGGGAAAATGTCCTTGCCTCACCTTCTGGCCTGGAGCCTGTTATATAGTCCAATGGGGAAAGAGCCTTTTAATAATGTGCTGCATCCTATATATTCACTATAGTGGATTTTTTTTACCAGATACACTTTTTAGAATTTCTTTCAATTTTAATGATTTTTAATTAGTCCTGATTTTTTTAACATGTTTTTAGTGAGGTGCATTTTAATTCCTATCTGGTTTAACTTTAGTAAGCCATCGTCAATATCTGGGCAGGAAAAATGGATTTAAATAAATAATGCTGGAGGGAGAAATATCAAAAGAGGTTAGGTAGGTTGTTGGGCTTTCTCCTCTCCTTTGCAACAGAATAAGCTGGACTGTAAGGGTCTAGAGCAGGCAAACTTTCTAACTTGGGGGCCACAGGGTGGGTCAGAGCAGGTTAGGTAGGCCAGGAGGGAGGGGGTTCTTCCCAAGCCCCGTCTTTGCACTTTCCTCCCCTTCCTCTTCTCTTTCTCAGTCAGAAAGTTTGGATCCCAAAAGGGTTGGCCTTGGTCAGGATGAGATAGTGGATGGGAGAGAAAAAGTGTATCCATTAGACCCCCTATTGCCTACTCCTGATATTGAATCCTAGAATCCTAAAGCTGGAAGAGACCCCCAAGGACCATCCAGTCCACCCCCTGCCATGTAAGAAGGCCCAACCAAAGCACTCCCGATAGACAGACTCTGCAGAAAAGCCTCCAGAGAAGGAGACTCCACCACACTCCCAGGCAGCCTATGCCACTCTCTGGTAGTTCTTACTCACAGGAAGTTCTTCCTAATCCTTTCAGTCAAATCTCTTCCCTGCCACTTGAAAACATTGCGTCCTTGTGCCCTGGTCTCCAGAGCAGCAGAAAGTCAGTTTTCTTCCTCCTTCTCCTCAATGGGACACCCTTTTAAATCTTGAAATATGGTTCTCATGTTCCCTCCCTAGCTTCTCTTCTCCCAGCTAAACATCCCCCAGGAGGAAAGGAGGCAGGAAAAAGAGAAGAAAGGGAAGAAGAGAAGGATGGATGGAAAGAAGAGTGGAAGGGAATGGAGGGAGGGAAGAGAGGGGAATGAAAGACAAAAGGGAAGGAAGGCAGGAAGGAGAAAGAGAGGGAGGAAGGAGGGAAGGAAGGAAGGACCAAAGGGTGGAAGGGAAGGAAGGAGGGAGGGAGAAAGAGGGAGTTAAGAGAGGAAGGGACAGAGCGAAGGAGGGAGGAAAGAGAGAAGGGAGGGAGGAAAAGAAGCATGGAAGAAAGGGTGGAAGGGAGGGAAAGGTAGGGAGAAAAGACAGAAGGAAGGAAAGACAAAAAGGGAAGCAAAAAAGGGAGGAAGGAGAAAGAGAAAGAGGGAAGGAGGGGGAATTAGGGAAGGAAGGAAGAATGAAAGGGTGGAAAAGAAGGAGAGAGGGAGAAAAGGGGAGGCAAAGAAGGGAGGGAGAGAAAGAAGAAGAAAGGAAAGAGAGATGGAAGGAAGGATAGATAGGATGGTGAGAGAGAGGACGGCCTGAGAAAAGAGCCCAAGGGGCCGCATTCGACCCCTGGGCCTCGGCTGACCCATCTAGAGAACATTCTCTTACTATGTTTATTACCTATGGGAGTTTCAGAAGCCTTTAAATTATCTCTGACATAAATGAATGAAAACAAGAGGGGAGTAAAATTTGAAAGTAGCTCAAGTAATTTTGTACATCGGCATACCTTAATTTTCTGATCCTATGTGCAAGAAAAGTGATACATATCATATGCTTCCTCAGAGCAAAAGAAAATCCCTACTTATATTTCCTTTATCAAGGGCACAAAAAGAAAAGTGAGCATGGCATGATACAGTTAACTTGAATGTTGCATGCATTGATTCCCAGAAATGCAACTGTTATGATCCAGGAGAAAAACTTCTCATATGCAAAAGGTAAAGGTTTCCCCTTGACATTAAGTTAGTTGAGTACGACTCTGCAAGGTGGTGCTCATCTCAATTTCTAATTCGAAGAGCCAGCATTGTCCATAGACACCTCCTAGGTCATGTGGCTGGCATGACTGCATGGAGCACAGTTACCTTCCTGCGGAAGCGGTACCTATTGATCTACTCACATTTGCATGTTTTCGAACCGCTAGGTTGGCAGAATCTGGGGCTATCAGCAGGAGTTCACCCCATTCCATGGATTCGAACTGCTGACCTTCTTCTGGTCAGCAAGTTCTGCAGCTTAGTGGTTAAACCCACTGCGCCACCGCAGCCCACTCTCATATGCAAAAACCACTATTTAATGTTAAGTTGTTTGTAGCTATTTTGGATAGGATACATTTTGGATTTCGATACATTTCTACTTATCTCTGGGATTGATGAAACTGATACAGAGGCTTCCAGTTTAAAACACAAAGAAAATGTAGCACTGCTCTGTTTGCAACAGTTAAGCTTAAAAACTCAAATCTACCTTTAGATTCCATCTGTCCTCTTTTCGTTGCCAAAGTGACATTCCTGACTTTGACAAATGGATTTGGCCACCCAGAAACATAAAAGAGCTTTGGAAGAAAAGTAACTTCTTTTTTTTTTTACTGGCAAAAGAGCAACATTAATGCATCAGCTCACAAGACAAGACCTGAATTGACTCAGAAACTGGAGCTTCTCGGCATCTATTCTAGCAGTCTGAAAGAAACACCCCTGACTCATCTGTTTCTATTAAATAAATGCTTTCAATGTCAATTAAATGTATTCAGCAGGATATTAAAAGGTGCTAGACATTTCCACTAACTGTATCAAAGTGGAAGGAACAAAGAAGGAGCTTCTCGTTGGCTTCTTTTTATTATGATTTAATGTTTATTTAATGCACGTGTAAGTAAAATCTCTCATTAGAATAACAGAATCAAAATAGGAAATCTATTTTTAAAGGGGTTTTTTTTTCCAAAAAGAGGTAAGTTATGATGCTGAGCTCCTGACACCAAAAAAGAAATTGGTCAAAATGCTTCCAATTCCATAACCTACCTCTGAATTTATTTATTTTTAATAGGCTTTTGGGAGGAGGAGTGCTTTATGAAACAAACACCAGAAGCTGTTGCAGAGTCCCTACTCCTAACTTCCTTGGGGGAGTTGTAGGGTTTTGACAAATGTTACATAACATGTGCATGTGTGTGTGGGAGGAGTAGGTCAAAAGGTTTTGCCTCCTGTGTCATAAAAATGTGCTTTGTTTTTGTTTTGTTTTTTGTCATGTCAGGAGCAACTTGAGAAACTGCAAGTCGCTTCTGGTGTGAGAGAATTGGCTGTCTGCAAGGACGTTGTCCAGTGGATGCCCGTATGTTTTGATGTTTTACCATTCTTGTGGGAGGCTTCTCTCATGTCCCCGCATGGGGAGCTGGAGCTGACAGAGGGAGCTCATCTCCCTGGATTTGAACCTGCAACCTGTCCTGCTGGCACAAGGGATTAACCCACTATGCCACCGGGGGCTCCTTATAAAAACGTTATGAATGAACATATAACAGCAGAAGTTGCTACAGATCATAGCCTTGAACTATCGTCTACTTGAAACTACCGTTCAATATGGTCACCATCAATTTGTACACATTTGCACCTTTCTTTAACCCAAGCATTAAAACTATTTTGGAAAAATTCAGATTTGCTTTGTGATCCATAATTTTAAGACTGTTTTAAAGTCAATCAAGTCATTGGATCTGAAACCACATAGGTTGTCTTTCAGAGGTCCAAACACGAAAAAGTCAGAAGGGGCCAAATCAGGGCTTTAAAACAGCTTTACAATCATGGGTCACAAAGCAAAACCCTGAATTTTTCCAAAATATTTTGATGCCTGGGTTAAACGATGGCCCAAATGGGTACACATTGATGGTGACTATGTTGAATGGTAGTTTTGTGTATATTGCAGTTCAGGCTATGATCTGTAGCAACTTCTGTTGTTATATGTTCATTCATTATGTTTTTATTACACAGGAAGTCAAAACCTTTTGACCTACCTTCATGTACACACACACACACACACATTATGTGACATTCGTTAAAACAGTAGGCAATTTTTTTGACCCACCTGAGTGTGTGTGTGTTTACATACACACTAGCTGTACCCGCCATGCGTTGCTGTGGCCAACCTTCCCTCTCTTTCTCTTCTTTCTTTCTCTCCTTCCTTCCCCCTTTTTCTTTCCCTTCCTCTTTCTCTCATTTCTTCATTCTCTACCTCTTTCTTTCCTTCCTTCACTCTTTGGTTCCATCCTTCCTTCACTCTTTCTTTTTCCCCTCCCTCTTTCTCTCCTTCTTTCCTTCTCTCCTTCCTTCCCTCTCCCTTTTCCCCTCCTTCTCTTTTTTCTTTCCCTCTCCTTCCTTCTCTACCTTTCTTTCCTTCCTTCACTCTTTGGTTCCATCCTTCCTTCATTCTTTCCTTCCCTCACTCCCTCTTTCTCTCCTTTCCTTCTCTCCTTCCTTCCCTCTCCTTTTTCCCCTCCTTCTCTTTTTTCTTTCCCTTTTCTTCTTTCTCTACCTTTCTTTAAGAACATAAGAACATAAGAAGAGCCATGCTGAATCGGACCTCAGCCCATCTAGTCCAGCATTCTGTATCACACAGTGGCCCACCAGTTGTACATGGGGATCTCGAGCAGAAGGGAGGGCAAAACCCTAACCTGCTCCCGACCCCCCACAACCAGTACCCAGGGAAATCCTGCCTACCTCAACCAACTCCGAGGTGGCACTTGAATGTCCTTTTCAGTAACTACCGATACACTTGATATCCATGAATCTGTCTAATCCTGCCTTGAAGTTGTTCAGGCTGACAGCTGTCACAACCTCTTCTGGAAGTGAGTTCCATAACCCAATAACCCTCTGGGTGAAGAAATATTTCCCTTTATTAGTCCTAACTTTCCTACCTTGGAGCTTCAGGGAGTGCCCTCTAGTCTTAGTGTTTTGTGACAAAGAAAATAATTTTTCTTTATTCACCTTTTCTATCCCATGCATGATTTTATACACTTCGATCAAGTCATCTCTTTCCTTCCTTCCTTCTCTGCTTCCTTTTCTCCTTCCCTCTTTCCTTCCTTCTTTCCCTCCCTCCTTTTCTCCTTCCTTCCCCTTGTCCTTCCTTCATTTCTTCCCTCTAGACAGGCTGGAAAAGAGTTGGGCTCAAAGACAGCACTTGAGGAGGTGCGTCCTTGCTCTCTGCAGAGCAAAGGCTCCACAGTTAGTGCCCTCATGTTACCCTCGGGTCTCCTCGTTGCTCCTCTCAACTGCTGCCATTCTCGAGGGCTGCAGCCTTCCAATGTGACTGTAGCACAGGAATGGGCAATGGTGGCTGTTTGTTTTATTTTCCCTTGCACGGGGGGGGGGTGTCATTTTCGTTAATGCGCTATATTGTCATTTAACTTTGTCCTTTCTGCTGATTTTTTTGGGTGGTTTTAGTACGTAGTGATGATCACTCATTGGTCTATTAGGGGTGTAGTGTCCAAATTTGGTGTCAAGTCGTCCTGTCGTTTTTGAGTTATGTTAATCCCACAAACGGACATTACATTTTTATTTATATAGATACACACTGTTAGGGATTCCTCCTCTTTGGAGGAGGAAGGGGAGCAGGGAAGTGCTCAGGAACTGGAGGGAGAAGAAGAGTCAGATGATGAGGCTTTGCAGGTGCCTACATTTTTAGAGAGATGAAGGGAGACAGAGCACAAACATAGATCAGCTGAAATAGCTGCTAAAAGACACTGAGCTATTTAGGAGACGCCCTAGCCCCTCCTGCATAGGGTATAAATCAGAAGAAGGAGCAGTCAGCTTTCAGTGCGAACAACGACTCTGTTGCTGATTGAACCTGCTTTGTGTCTGCTGCTAAGGACTTCATGATCTTTGCCCATTGTCCGCTGTAAAAGTAATTACGGGGAGGGGGAGAGCAGGCTTTCTCAAATGCAGTGTAGCACATAACTTCTTGACCTCGGATCGACTGGACAATTGTGATTGGATAACGATTTTGGTATTGAGATGCAGAGGATTTATGCTTTTATTGATTTTACTCTTTATGGAATTTTAGGTATGCTATATGCTTTTAACAGTTTTTATATTATTGTGGCATTGAATTGTACTGTTTTGTAAACTGCCCGGAGTCACCCTCGGGTTGAGAAGGGCAGTATAGAAATATAATAAATAAATAAATAAATAATTTCTTTTGGGGACTTCTAGAAGAGACTTTAATTTGTGTCTGCATTAATTAGACTTCCTTGTTTTTTTCAATTGAATTTGTTTATTCATTGAGTTTGCTGAAGTAAAGCATTTTAATTTTATTTTCAACCTTGTATTAAGGCAGGGACACACACACACACACACACAGTGTTCTCCACTGAGTTTTAGTTCCAGTACAACCTGTGGATATTCAAATTTGTGGATGCTCAAATCCCATTATGTACAATGGTGTAATAAAATGATATCTGTTTACAAAATAGCAAAAATTAAGATTTGCTTGTTGGAATGATAATGTATTTATTTATTTTGGAATATTTTCAAATCTATCCATACACAATCTGTGAATATGGAGAGTCAACTGTACTGCCTTGTCAGCTTTCTGCTTTGCAAAATGAAGACCAACTGAAAAGGCAAGAAACATCCTGCAAAGCTACAATGTATGTATGTACCTTTACTCATTTACCTGAGAATAACTACATAAAACTTACTATTTAGTATAAATGCATTAAGAGTCCATTCATAAAAGACTACCAGTAGCTAATTTGCACAAGTGTCGAAAGGCCACTTCTTCCGACTTCAAATGCAAGATGTATAGGATCTAGTTCTGGTTACCCAACAGCAAAAGGGAAGACATCGTGTCCTTTTTCAATTATTGAGGAACCCTCGATTATTATTTCCTCTGTTCCGAGCTTCAGTGAGTACTGATTCAAATTATGCCTGCCACCTGCTTTCATTACATGCCAACCGACCCTGACCTCAATATTTTGAAGTCAATCCATTCCAGTGAAACACAATCCATTTTTAACACACCAAGCCACCTCTTCTCGCCTCTCATTTCAACTCTCAAGAAAGATCTCATTACAAGGGTTCAGTCATGTTTACTCCATGAACAATTCCCTTAGTTACATCCTTCACTTCTCTGATCCCTGGCATCTATATTTAGGAGAGTGGCTCCAGACCAAACCCCCAATCTTCCCTATTCACTACCACTCATAGGAAATCACACCTCTGCCACTTTTTGCTCCTGTTCTGTGCTCCATTTTCCAAATGCCCTTGCTGTCATTCATCAATGAGGAACATGCCTTCCTTTAGGTCCAGCAGCTTTGGAAGATAACAGCGTCAGTGAGAGATCCAAGTCATGAATCAGAGCAGTCATCCAAAAAACCCTTCCAAAAATATGATTATCCCGTGGATCTTTGCCTCTTACAGCTTGGACAGCATAATCAGAAGGTCCAAGGCGTGAAAAGAACCAATACAGTTTTAAACATCTTTTACTATATATACTCGAGTATAAGCCAAGTTTTTCAGCCCTTTTTTTTAAGGCTGGGAAAGCTTCTCTCGGCTTATACTCAAATCAAGGTTATTTATTATTTACTCTGTTATTATTATTATTACATTTATTACTTTATTCTATTTATTATTATTACATTTATTATTTTACTCTATTTATAATAATATTTATATTTACTATATTAATCAATTTTTAATATTACATTTATTGTTTTACACTATTATTGTGGTTATTATTACATTGACATTACTTTACTCTATTTTATTATTATGTTTATTATTTTACTCTTATTATTGTTGTTATTACATTTATATTATTTTACTCTATTACACCCCTTCTGCACACCCCATCCACACACACACCCCTTCCACACACCGCACACCCCTTCCACACACCCCATCCACACACCACATACCCCTTCCACACACCGCACACCCCATCTACACACCCCTTCCACACACCGCATACCCCTTCCACACACCGCACAACCCCATCCACACACCCCTTCCACACACCGCACACCCCATCTACACACCCCTTCCACACACCGCATACCCCTTCCACACACTGCACAACCCCTCCACACACCGCACACCCCTTCCACACACCATTGTTATTACATTTATAATTTTACTCTATCATTGTTGTTATTATTACATCTAAATTATTTTACTCTATTATTATTACATTCATTATTTTACTCTCTTTGTTATTATTGGAAGGAAACGTAAGCACATTTACATCGAAGAAGGTAAGAATAATGTTGGACACTCTTAAATTACAGTTTTATGTAACTATTCAAAAACATTTAACCAACGGATGCCTCAATTAATGTAATTGTATTGGTATCTATTTTTATTTTCAAATTTACCAGTAGCTGCTGTATTTTCCACCCTTGGCTTATACTCGAGTCAATGCGTTTTCCCAGTTTTTTGTGGTAACATTAGGTGCCTCGGCTTATATTCGGGTCAGTTTAGACTTGAGTAAATATGGTAATTTGTTTTTATACATTTATATCTAGGGATGTAGGAACCTGATTTTATACTGAATGAGTCCTTCAGTTCACCTTGCCCATTATTGTCAACTCAAGTATTTTAGGCAGGATTCTTTCCTAACCCAACTGGGAGACCATATTCCCAATGGGAAACATATTCCCATTGGGAGAACAATGCTAACTAGGTCTGCCTTAACTCATAACATTAGTCAAGATTGGATATGTTCAGGGAGATATATGGACTGCGACTTTCTACAACATTATTTCCTTTGAGAAAGTGATTTGGTTCTCCTTTGGACACCTTACCGCCGAAGATCACTTGGAAGGACCTTAAATCCTATACTCTCCTTATGACTGACATTTTACCCACTCCTTCGTCATGAGCAGCACTTTCTCCTTTTTTTCTTCCTGCGGTTACTTATGAACCCATTCATCAGAACACTGGCGGAAGGTGCCAATTTCACCTTCTAAGGCGAGCTATTGTGCGATCCGGCTCAAAGGTCTCCCTTTACATACTTCTACTTACAGCAAATGGGTGCGTGGGTGTATGAAAGAGAACCAAACTGTGCCAATTAATACAATTAAGGGGATATAGAAATTCTAGAAGAAGGGGGCAAACAGGCACACCAACCGGAAATGCAGGAGAAAACCAAAGTGGAGTGGAACTTTGGGTGCATGCACCTACACCAGGCCTGGGCAAACTTCGTCCCTCCAGGTGTTTTGGACTCTAACTCCCACAATTCCTAACAGCTGGTAGGCTGTTAGGAATTGTGGGAGTTGGAGTCCAAAACACCTGGAGGACCAAAGTTTACCCAGGCCTGACCTACACTCTTTAGAATGAAGTTAGTCTGATACCACTTTTAGAGTACCATGGTCCAATGCCATAAAAGCTCAGGAGTTGTACTTTTACAAGGTCTTTTAGCCTTCTCGGCAAAAAAAAAGGTTGGTGCCTTACCAAACTGTGACTTAGCAATGAGCCAAGGCAGCTAAAGTGGTGCCAAACTGCCATCATTCTATAGTGTAGATACCGAGAACTGGCCCTTGAGCACTCTAACTGGAGGTCAGCTGTGACCAGTAGTGCTGCGGAATTCGAAGAGGCACGAATGGAGGAAGAAAGGGAGAAATGTGCCAAGAGGACGGCACATCCTGCCAGCCCTTTCACCTGAAAACCAATGCCCTCACTGTGGAAGAACATGCAGATCAAGAATAGGGATTCACAGTCACCTACGCATCCACCACACTTGGAAGGCCATCATAGTCGGACAATGAGGGATTGCCTAAATAAGTAAGTTAGTGTATCGATGCACCCAGAAGTGCAGCTAAGTGGAAGCGCCCAGCTTGTGCACAGTGGAGGTACAAAAACAACCCCGCATTTGGTTTGGCTCAAGTTAATGGCCAAAGTCATATTGACAGATGTGTAACATGATTCTGCTCTGGAGACAAAATGAGTATAACATTGAGTGCCCCCTTCTATACTGACCATTTAAACACAGTTCAAAGTTATCTTCAAACTGCAGCATCCGGGCAACAAACTCCTGCAGTGAAATAAAACCCTTAATGCGCACTAGCGCCCTATGGTTTGTCTCATCACTATCTGGTTCTCCATGCTATTGAGAACACAGCTGTGCTGGGCAGGGCACGTCTCTAGGATGGAGGACCACTGCCTCCCAAAGATATTACTCTATGGTGAACTCGCCACGGGTCAGCGCAAGAGAGGCGTCCCCAAAAAGAGATATAAGGACTCCCTGAAACAACATCTCAGGCTCGGCCAGATTGATCACCAACAATGGTCCACCCTGTCCTCACATCGGGAGGCATGGAGATGCACTATCCACAATGCTGCGGCCTCTTTCGAGAAGACACGCCGAATGGGTCTCGAAGAGAAACGACAACGCAGAAAGAACTGCAACTTGGAAACAACATCACCCAAGGAGACTTTCTGCTGTGCTTTCTGCAACCGAACTTGCCTATCTCAAATTGGCCTTTTTAGTCATCAACACGTTTGTAAAAAGCGTGGGATGAGTCCTTCCTAAGAATCTTCGTTCGCGAAGTAATGCCGAGAGAGGGATCTGGGTCTCAAAAGGCTTCTAGGATTCCCTATGTACTCATCACTATTTTCTTCAATACTACTTTGTAAGGGCACTAAATGCTCAGCATAGATTGAGGCCAATCGAGGACCAAGTGGAAAAAAAGAGTGTGGATACACTGTGGGAATAATGCAGTTTGACACCACTTGAAGAGCCAGCGCCAAAGAGTACGAATGTGTCACAAGTGCATAGCATTGAGCTCTGATGTTTCAAAATGGTGCCAAACTGCACTCACCCCACAATATCAGGCATGGGCAAACTTTGGCCCTCCAGATGTTTTGGATTTCAACACCCACAATTCCTAACAGCCTACCAGCTGGGAGTTGAAGTCCAAAACACCTGGAGGGCCGAAGTTTGCCAGTGCCTACACAAGACAGACAGAGTTGCCCCATCTCCTAAAGATGCGACAGCTCTCCCTCCTGCCTGCCTGCCTCTCTCCAGCTTCTCTCCTTAGCAGCGCCTTGCTAGGCAAGCAGGGCTGTTGTTCCCCTCGACGGCTACCAAGAGTCCTGGCTTCTTTCGGCTACGAAGAGGTCTTTTCGGGGAAGGAGGGGGTGCAATGGAAAGCGCCTCACCTCCCACAGTCCCCAACTTTTGAGACCCAGCAGGGATGCCCTCTCTTTGCCCTCACCCCCCCCCAAAAAAGCACCGATTCCCCAGCCTGCCCTCCCCACTTACATGGTGCCCAAGACGGGCGAGGGCGGGTAGCCTCCGTGCATGTCCTTGGGGGTCTTCAGGGGCGGAGGGGGCTCCAGCCCGCCATTGACGCCCCTCCAACCCCGGCGTGACCGCGGTCCGGAGCCCTCGTGGCCTTCCTCTTCTTCCTCCTCCTCCTCCTCTTCCTCCTCCTCTTCTTCCTCCTCTTCTTGCTGGTGCTGCTGGCGGTGCTGTTGGGGGAAGGTCACTCTCCCCTGCTGCTGCTGCCTCTGCCCGCGGCTCCTCTTGCCGCCCTTGCCGGACATTGCGAGCCGCCTTCCAACCTTGGGAAGCAGCAAAAGAAGGGAAGGGAAGGAGGCCAAAGGGGAGAGAGAGGGAGCCAAGCACCGTCTCGGGAAGGAGCCGGGCGGCTTCTCTTCTTCCTCCCTCTCCCTCTCACCTAGGCTCTGATGCTGGGAGCCCGGCAAGGAAGCGCCTTGAGAGTCCCTCGCGAAAGTGGAGGAGCCGGGCGGCCAAGGTGCCTCTGTCCTTCCGAGTCTGCCTCCCTCTGATCTCTCTCTCTCACTCACAAGCAAGGTTCCGCAGCCAGGCGCCGGAGACTCCGAGGCATCCCACGGCTCGGCGGTGCTCTCCCAATGGCCACGGAGGCTTGGGTGGTGCGCTTCCAATCCCGGCTTGGGAAGGAAGGCGTTTGCTAAGCGGAGCCCAGCGCCCACGTGGATCCGAGGAGGAGGAGGAGGAGGAAGGCAGCGCCCTGGTTGGGATGGAGAGGCGAGAGGAAGCAAGGAAGGAAGGAGGACCACGGTCTACTAGCAACGCCCTTGCTGCCTCCACAGAGGAGAAAGGGGCCGGTCTCTGCGCCAAAGGGATGCTGGAGGAGAGGGATCATGGAGAAGCCTGGGAAGGAAGGAAGGAGGTCTCCCCTTCCACTGGGAGCCTCTTAGCCCTCTCTTGGAGGGAGGCGCTGAGTCAGACCAAAGTTGAGTGGCTTCATTTATGGTCCAGCGCAGGGATGGGATACATTGGGCCCTCCTTCCAGGGGTTTTGGACTTCAGCTCCCACAATTCCTAACAGCCTCAGGACCCTTTCTTTTTACCCTCAGCAGGTCAGGGATTCTGGGAGCTGGGATCCAAAACAGCTGGAAGAGCAAGTGTTTGGGGAGCCTTGTTGGATGGAGATACCCCCTTACGCTGGGCCTGGCCTGGGCAAACTTGGACCCTCCTTGTGTTTTGGACTTCAGCTCCCACCATTCCTAACAGCCTCAGGCCCCTTAAGCGGCTGAGGGGGGAAAGGAAGGCTCCTGAGGCTGTTAGGAAGGGTGGGAGTTGAAGTCCAAAGCACAAGGAGGGTCCAAGTTTGCCCGTGTCTGGTCCAGCATCAGGAGGCATCTCCATCCATCCAACAAGGTTCCCCAAACTCTTGCTCTTCCAGCTGTTTTGGATCCCAGCTCCCAAAATCCCTGACCTGCTGAAGGTAAAAAGAAAGGGTCCTGAGACTGGTGGGAGTTGAAGTCCAAAACACAAGGAGGGTCCAAGTTTCCTCCAGTGTAAGGAGGTATCTCCATCCAACAAGGTTCCCCAACCTCTTGCTCTTCCAGCTGTTTTGGATCCCAGCTCCCAGAATCCCTGACCTACAGACAGCGAAAAGAAAGAGTCCTGAGGCTGTTAGGAATGGTGGGAGTTGAAGTCCAAAAAACAAGGAGGGTCTAAATTTGCCCATGCCTGGTCCAGTGTAAGGAGGTATCTCCATCCAACAAGGTTCCCAAACTCTTGCTCTTCCAGCTGTTTTGGATCCCAGCTCCCAGAATCCCTGACCTGCAGACAGGAAAAGAAAGAGTCCTGAGGCTGTTAGGAATGGTGGGAGTTGAAGTCCAAAAAACTAGGAGGGTCTAAATTTGCCCATGCCTGGTCCAGTGTAAGGAGGTATCTCCATCCAACAAGGTTCCCCAAACTCTTGCTCTTCCAGCTGTTTTGGATCCCAGCTCCCAGAATCCCTGACCTGCAGACAGGGAAAAGAAAGAGTCCTGAGGCTGTTAGGAATGGTGGGAGTTGAAGTCCAAAACACAAGGAGGATCCAAGTTTGCCCATGCCTGGTCCAGCGTAAGGAGGTATCTCCATCCAACAAGGTTCCCAAACTCTTGCTCTTCCAGCTGTTTTGGATCCCAGCTCCCAGAATCCCTGACCTGCAGACAGGGAAAAGAAAGAGTCCTGAGGCTGTTAGGAATGGTGGGAGTTGAAGTCCAAAACACAAGGAGGATCCAAGTTTGCCCATGCCTGGTCCAGCGTAAGGAGGTATCTCCATCCAACAAGGTTCCCAAACTCTTGCTCTTCCAGCTGTTTTGGATCCCAGCTCCCAGAATCCCTGACCTGCAGACAGGGAAAAGAAAGAGTCCTGAGGCTGTTAGGAATGGTGGGAGTTGAAGTCCAAAACACAAGGAGGATCCAAGTTTGCCCATGCCTGGTCCAGCGTAAGGAGGTATCTCCATCCAACAAGGTTCCCAAACTCTTGCTCTTCCAGCTGTTTTGGATCCCAGCTCCCAGAATCCCTGACCTGCAGACAGGGAAAAGAAAGAGTCCTGAGGCTGTTAGGAATGGTGGGAGTTGATGTCCAAAACACAAGGAGGATCCAAGTTTGCCCATGCCTGGTCCAGCGTAAGGAGGTATCTCCATCCAACAAGGTTCCCAAACTCTTGCTCTTCCAGCTGTTTTGGATCCCAGCTCCCAGAATCCCTGACCTGCAGACAGGGAAAAGAAAGAGTCCTGAGGCTGTTAGGAATGGTGGGAGTTGAAGTCCAAAACACAAGGAGGATCCAAGTTTGCCCATGCCTGGTCCAGCGTAAGGAGGTATCTCCATCCAACAAGGTTCCCCAAACTCTTGCTCTTCCAGCTGTTTTGGATCCCAGCTCCCAGAATCCCTGACCTGCAGACAGGGAAAAGAAAGAGTCCTGAGGCTGTTAGGAATGGTGGGAGTTGAAGTCCAAAAAACAAGGAGGGTCTAAATTTGCCCATGCCTGGTCCAGCGTAAGGAGTCATCTCCATCTAGCAGGGTTCCCCCAACTCTTGCTCTTCCAGCTGCTTTGGATTCTAGCTCCCAGAATCCCTGACCTGAGGCTTCAGGGAGTCAAAGAATCATGGAATCATAGAGTTGGAGGAGACCTCTTGGGCCATCCAGTCCAATGCCCTGCCAAGAGGCAGGAAAATCGCATTCAAAGCACCTCTGACAGATGGCCATCCAACCTTTGCTTAAAAGCCTCTGAAAAAAGAGTCTCCACCACATTCCGGGGCAGAGAGCATTCCGGGGCACTGCTGAACTGCTCTCACTGTTAGGAAGTTCTTCCTAATGTTCAGGTGGAATTGCCTTTCCTGTAGTTTCAAGCCATTGTTCTGCATCCAAGTCTCCGGGGCAGCAGAAAAGAAGCTTGCTCCCACCTCCCTATGACTTCCCCTCACATATTTACACATGGCTGTCATGTCTCCTCTCGGCCTTCTCTTCTGCAGGCTAAACATGCCCAGCTCTTTAAGCTGCTCCTCATAGGGCTTGTTCTCCAGACACTTGATCATTTTAGTCACCCTTCTCTGGACACATTCCAGTTTGTCAACATCTCCCTTCAATTGTGGTGCCCAGAATTGGACACAGTATTCCGGGTGTGGTCTAACGAAGGCCGAATAGAAGGGTAGCAAGACTTCCCTGGATCTAGACACTATACTCCTATGGATGCAGACCAATATCCCATTGGATTTTTTGATGTCTCATGGCATTGTTGGCTCATGTTTAATTTGTTGTCCACTGAGTTTTCCAGTGGCTCCCGTTATCTCCCTTATCTTCTTATCTGTTATTCCTTGTGTTTTGAGCTTACTTTCAGGCAGATTTTAAGCTATCATCTCCACAAACACCCCAAGAATTTAGAAGGCTTTAAACATAATCCGGGGGTGGGGGTGGGGGTTAATTCTTTGTCAGTGTTGGCATGTTTAGCAAAATCCTGTCTGACATGAGAGACCCTACCAGCAGGACTTCCACCATCAGCATAGCCACTTGCCTAACAGGAGCACTCAGTTCTGCCACCACAGAAAGGAAATGCCATGGTGGAGAATTATAATTAGGTTATTATTACATAAATTTATAAGTAATCTTTCATTTCGGTAGTATTTCCTTACTTGCATAGAACCAAAACGTATCTTTAACCCTTGGGTAATTAGAGGGGTAAAGCTGAAAACAGTTCTAATATAATCAACATCTTCAACCTTTATTTGAAAATGAATCTCATTATGTTGTCTTTATGGCGGCTGTAGGAAAAGATGATTGAAATTGCAGGAAGAACGTAATCTCTTTATCTCCTTTGTTCCCTGTGTCATTATACTTTGTGCTTTGACAATGTAATTCTTTCAATTCCCACAGCTGATAGCCTACTAAAAGGAGGGTTGACTGAAGGGGCCCTACACAATTATAGCACTTTGATTCCAGTTTAAAATACAAATGAGTCTTGTGATTCTATGGAATCCTTGGGTTTGTATGACATTATTTTCATTGCTACTTCATAATTGTAATTTTGCTACTGTTATGAACCGTAATGTAAATATCTGATATGCAGGATGTATTTTCATTCACTGGACCAAAATTGGCACAAATATTTGATACACCCAAATTAGAATACTGGTGGGGTTGGGGCGGGGATTGGTTTTGTCATTTGGGAGTTGTAGTTGCTGGTATTTACAGTTAACCTATAATCAAAAAGTATTCCTAACTCCACCAACAATAGAATTGAACCAAACATGGCACACAGAAAATACTGAAAGGGTTTGGTGGGCATTGCCCTTGAATTTTGGAGTTATAGTTCACCTTCATCCAGAGAGCACTGTGAACTCAAACAATAATGGATCATGACCAAACTTGGCACTAATACTCACTATTTCCAAATATGAACACTGGTGGAGTTGGGGGGAAATAGACCTTGGCATTTGGGAGTTGTAGTTGCTGGGATTTATAGTTCACCTACAATCAAAGAGCATTCTGAACCCCACCAATGATAGAATTGGGCCAAAGTACCCACAGAACCCCCATGATCCATAGAAAATACTGTGCTTTAGGATGGTATTTGGCGACCCTTTTGGCACCCCCTCGCGATCACCCCAGGGGTCCTGACCCCTAGGTTGAGAAATGCTGTGTTAGCGGATTATTCCAAAGGTCAGGAGAGAAGCAGCTGATCTGATATTACTGGGAAGAGAATTCCATAGTTGAGAGGACACCACTGAGAAGCCCCTCTCTCGTCCCTACCAATTGCACCTACAAAAGAGGTGGGGCTGAGAGCAGGGCCTCCACAGACGATCTTAATCCCTGAGATGGTCCATAGAGGGAGATACATTTAGACAGGTAAGCTGGGCTGGAACCTTTTAGGGATTTATAGGCTAAAGGCAGCACTTTGAACTTTGCTCGGTAACAGACTGGCAGCCAGGGGAGCTGGCGTAACAGGGGAGTTGTATGCTCCCTGTACCTTGCTCTGATGAGAAATATGTCTGCCGCCCTGTTGGACCACTTGAAGCTTCCGAACAGTATTCAAAGGCAACCTCACGTAGAGCATGATGCAGTAGCTTATTCTTGATGTACCCAGAGAATGGACTACCATGGCCACATCTGACTTCCCAAGGTACACACGCAAGTTTTAATTGTGCAAAAGCCTCCCTAGCCATTCATGAAACCTGAGGTTCCAGGCTCACAATGAATCCAGGAGGACTCCCAAGCTGCCTTTAGGGGGACTGTAACCCCACCCAGCACAGGCTGTAGTATATGCATATACCTAATTAAAGTAAGGCACATGCTTTGTTCTTCTGATGAGGCAGACTGACAATGAAAGCTTTTGCTATACTACAAAAACATCATTTTTGTCGAATGACACAAAATGCTTACAGTCAGCCCTTCACGTTCACTAGAGTTAGGGGCACAGGATGCCCATGAAAATGAAATACATGACTAAAGAAAATAGGTCTTTTTTACCTGAGAGAACACCTCCTTAGGAATTCTAGATCTTCTAATATGATCCTATGGCCAACTTCTGCTGGAAGATGACTACAAAATCACGTTGGAGGGGTGTACTCTCTAGAAATCTTTAGATCCTTCAACATGACCTGCATGGGGGACACACAGAGATTCCTAGAGAGAGCATCTTTAATCAAATCTGTGAATAATCAAATCTGCAAAATCTAAACTGCAACTATGGAGGGATGACTAATAAATAACACTAAATAGGCGACGGCATTGCAACCAGCTTTTTTCCATTCCTATGGACTCAAGGGGAGAGAAGAACCAGTGGGCACATCACCATCATATCTTGGCCTCAACAACAGACGAAAAGTCTTTCCTTCAACCCAACTGCTCCTTCTATGGCTCAGAAGGAGACAACAGCAACCAGCATCCCTTCCTCCATTGCGATTCCCTTTTCCTTGTGTGTTGCGTCCTTGTATATCATAGTCCCGAAGGTAAGGAACTGTCAAAATTGTAGCCCTCCCATGTAAAGTGCCATGTACACTGATGGGACTATATAAATAAATAAGATAAAGGTTAAAGCAAAATGAACAAACATACCTTTTCTTTGGCTCAGAACGAAGCAAATGTTATTGTGTGTAGCATTTTCCAGTACACTGAGCTCAAATAAGAGTACAGTCTCCCTTTCAGACAAAAAAGGTAAATGTCACAGCTAACTTTACGGATACATTCACTCTAAGCCAAATGCTAACAAATAATATCTAGCTTGCCCATGTTCAAAATACCGAGTTTTGCAGCATGGGCCCATTGGGTTTGTTGTGATATTAGTTTTTTTGGCAAATGCTATTTTGATGACTGAGGCCTTTCTGTATTACACCTATGTTCCTTGTAAAAAAAGTTGAATCATTGTACATTTGCAATGTTATATTCTACACTCTAACTTAAAGCCTTGTGCTCCTGACAACTTTAAAAAATATATATATAGGAAAAGCAGGCTGAAAAACTGATGGTTTCAAACACTGTTACAAAATTGAGGAAAGGATAGAGACAATTAAGCGTAGCCATCTATCTATCTATATATGCTCTGTTCGTTTTGAGTAACATCATAACTCAAAAACCGCTGGAATAATTGCCACCAAGTTTGGCCACAAGACACCTATTAACCCAAGGAATGACCATATACAGGATGTATTTTCATTCGCTGGACTAAATTTGGCACAAATACCCAATACTCCCATATTTTAATACTGGTGGAGTTGGGGGGGATTGATTTTGTCATTTGGGAGTTGTAGTTGCTGGGATTTATAGTTAATCTACAATCAAAGAGTATTCTGAACTCCCCCAACAATGGAATTGAAACAAACGTGGCACACAGTACTCCTATGACCAACAGAAAACACTAGAAGGGTTTAGTAGGCATGACCTTGATTTTGGAGTTGTAGTTCACCTACATCCAGAGAGCACTATGGACTCAAACAATGAAGGATCTAGAGAGACCAAAACTTGGCACAAATACTCAATATCCCCAAATATGAACACAGATGGAGTTTGGGGAAAACAGACCTTGACATTTGGGAGTTGTAGTTATTGGGATTTATAGTTCACCTACAATCAAAGAGCATTCTGAACCCCACCAACTATAGAATTGGGTCAAACTTCCCACACAGAATCTCCATGACCAACAGAAAATATTGTGTTTGTTTTTGGCCTTTGGCAACCCTTCTGACACCCCCCCCATGCCCCCCCTCAGGGGTCCCAACCCCCAGGTTAAGAAATGCTGCCTTAAGGCCATCCAGTACAACTCCCTTCACCCGGGCAAGAAAACATAATCAAAGCCCTCCTGACAAAGAGCCATCCAGCCAGAGATATAGATATGATTCACACACACACACACACACACACACACATATATATATATGACAGGTATATACTATAGAGACCCCTAAAGGAGGTCAATTATATGTTGCATGTTCCAGAGTAGGCAAACCAGACAAGCTCCTCATCAACACTGACAAAGAAACAGCAAGAAATACTGTTTACCCATAAGCATAAAGAAATTACATATATTAGAAACAAACACTTTCTCATTATTTTCCAGATCACCAGACTAGGACACAGCTTGGCAGGGGATGGCTAGTATCAGATAAAATGTTACAGTGAAACAGAAGAATTATTTCACTTTTGTGTCAACAGGTTTTTTTGTTTTGTTTTATGGTGTTGTTTTTTGCAGAGGTATATTGTTACTATTGCTATATTTGTTGCCATCAATTTTTGGGACTTAAGAGTTGATATAGAAAGTACCGTATTTTTCGCGCCATAAGACGCACCTGCTGATAAGACGCACCTAGATTTTAGAGGAGGAAAATAGGAAAAAAAATATTTTCGCTCCCCCTCTTAAATCGAGGTAAGTCTTATCAGCAGGTGCATCTTCTCAGAGGGCTCGCTGGTTCGCTCGCCCTCTGCCTCCTTTTCCTTCCCCCACCCTTTCCTTGAGGGAAGAAAAGGTGGGGGGAAGGAAAAGGAGGCAGAGGGCGGAGCGAACCACGTCGCGTCAGCTCTGACGCGACGCGGTTCGCTCGCCCTCTGCCTCCTTTTCCTTCCCTCTGCCCTTTCCTTGAGGGCGGGAAGGAAGGAAAGGAGGCAGAGGCGGCGAACCGCGTCGCGTCAGCTGTGACGCGACGCGGTCGTCGCTCCGCCTCCGCCTCCTTTTCCTTCCCTCCGCCCTTTCCTTGAGAGCGGGGGAAGGAAAGGAGGCAGAGGGGCGAACCGCGTCGCGTCAGCTGTGACGCGACGCAGTTCGCTCCGCCTCGCCTCCTCTCCTTTTCCTTCCCTCCGCCCTTTCCTTGAGGGCGGGGGAAGGAAAAGGAGGCAGAGGGTGAGTGAACCACGTCGCGTCAGCTGTGACGCGACGTGGTTCGCCTCCGCCTCGCCTCCGCCTCTTTTTTCTTCCCTCCGCCCTTTCCTTGAGGGCGGGGGGAAGGAAAAGGAGGCAGAGGGAGAGCGAACCGCGTCGCGTCAGCTGTGACGCGACGCGGTTCGCTCCGCCTCGCCTCCGCCTCCTTTTCCTTCCCTCCGCCCTTTCCTTGAGGGCGGGGGAAGGGAAAAGGAGGCAGAGGGGCGGCGAACCCGCGTCGCGTCAGCTGTGACGCGACGTGGTTTGCTCCCGCCGCCTCCGCCTCCTTTACCTTCCCTCCGCCCTTTCCTTGAGGGAAGCAAGGTGGGGAAGGAAAAGGAGGGCAGGGCGAGCGAACCCGCGTCCCTCCGCCGCCGCAACGGACCACAGAAGAGGAGAGGCAGCGACAGGGTAAGTATATCGCCGCCCTCCCTCTGCTCCAGCGCCCCCCCCCCCCCCCGGCCTGCGTCTTCGCTCCATAAGACGCAGCTGATTTTTCATCCCACTTTGGGAGGAAAAAAACTGCGTCTTATGGTGCGAAAAATACGGTAACTATTGGTAGTGCTATGAGTGCCTATACTTTAACATTTACCACCATATCTTGCTTCATGAGCTGCTAAAGGAGTTTATCTACACTAGTGTTTCTCAAAGTGGGCGGTACCACCCCCTGGTGGGCGGTGAGGCGATCCAAGGAGGCGGTGGGAGGCTCAGGGGAATTTGGGGGGTGGTGAACCCCTTTAAGAGGGCGGTGAATGATTGGCCATTTAGGAGGGGTCGCGCGACCCTCTTCTTTGGCCCTGCCCCTTAGCTTTGACCTGCATACTAGATACTTGGATTAGAATTTGTAAGAGTAGCAAAATTATTTATGAAGTAGCAACGAAAATATGGTTGGGGGTCACCACAACATGAGGAACCTTATTTAGGGGTCATGGCATTAGAAAGGTTGAGAACCACTGCATTAATACATATATTTAATTGTTAAATTGTTATTAAATTTTTTAAAAAATAATTTATAGGGGGGTGGTGAGTAAATTTTTTTTCTGGAAAGGGGGCGGTAGGCTAAAAAAGTTTGGGAACCACTGATCTACACAGACAAAGAAAGACCATTTTAAATCTTTTATAAAAGGACATTATGTGAGTTGATGCAACTGATCACATTGTACATATGCTGTTCTGAACTACTAAGAGTAAACTATTTCTTCTTTATTGTTCATCTGCATGGCATATTTTCTTTCTCTGACAAGGCAAAGTGTGGGCTGATCAAACATAAACTAACCGTGGTTTATTTTGCATTACGCCACATAGGGGTTTAAAATCAAGTGGGTCATAGCACTTTAGATAACCTTAAGAGGGTCCTTCTCCAGCTCAGAAGCAAGAATCAAGCCTAACATATGGTTTGCATCATTGTTGATCCCAGATGCTCTATTCTCCTCACCTGGATTCAGGTCTAAAAGGCCAAGGAAAAATCCGAGACACCCCTTTGGGCTGAGAGGGGTGGTATAGAAGTATGGCAAACAAACAAACAAACAAACAAATAAAATTATAAGCAAAAATAATGCATGGCACTGTCTAACACAATTAGAAATCATAGGATGTAGCTCTTAAGAAACGAGAATCTGCTCTCAGTTTCCTGACTTTAATGAGTGAACACGATAGAGTTTTTATTTTGGTCCTAAATCATTTGATTTGTCTCTTTTTAATCCTTTCACATCCAGTACTTTGGAGAAATAACAGTGTCAAGGGATCATAAAAGGCCGTGTAAGGTAATGTGTCTACTTCAAACCATGCTTTTCATCTCTCTAGTATCTGGATAGCCATCAGGTCAAAAGTAGGCTAATCCAGGTGTGCTTTTTGATAACTAATAAGGAGCTGTGGATCAAACAAATTCGCCATGGGGATTATACACTGCTGAAAAAGCAAGTGCTCATTTTACCTTAGCATGTTTTTCTGTACTTCCGCAAAACTATATATCTAGTTTTGCGGTAATATCTGAATGAGTCCTCTTTTTGTTATCTTAGTGTTTTCACTTACTCCCAAGTAAGTATGTAGGGTTATCACACATGCCTTCAAGTCACCTGTCAATTTATGGCAACCTCATATACTTCACTGGGTTTTCTTAGGTCACAAGAACTCAGAGGAGGTTTTGTCAGTTCCTTCCTTTGAAATATTGCCTATAGCAGGTTAAGGTAAAGGTTTCCCCTGACATAAAGTCTAGTCATGTCTCCATGTCTCATCTCCATTTCTAAGCCAGAGAGCCGGCATTGTCTGTAGACACCTGCAAGGTCATGTGGCCAGCCTGACTGTATGGTGTGCCATTACCTTTCCACAGAAGCGATACCTATTGATCTACTCACATTTGCATGTTTTCGAACTGCTAGGTTGGCGGAAGTTGGGCTTAACAGCAGGAGCTCACCCACTCCCTGGATTCAAATCGCCAACCTTTTGGTCAGCAAGTTCAGCAGCTCTGTGGTTTAACTCGCAGCACCACCAGGTAATAATACCTGGTATTAATTGGCAGTCTCTCATCCAAGGACTAAATGGGGCTGACACAGTTTAGCTTCCGAGATCAGACAACAGTTGAAGGTATTTAGCCTCTCTAGAGGTGTGCGAATCCGTTCTGTTTATTTATTTTATTTATTTATTTACTTTATTTATATTCCGCTCTTCTCACACCGAAGGGGACTCAGAGCGGATTACAGTACACATACTTGCAGACAATCACTGCAGTTCAACATAAGACATATAAACATGTGACATTTATCACAGTACAGTACATACATTTTGACATACATATATTGACAAACAGAGGCAAACTTTCTGGCCACCAGGGGGAGCTGATGCACTCCTCATTTCTCTCAGCGTTTCCTTCCAGCATCCCTTGTTGTTTCTTCCGCATTCCACAGCGATTCTTTATGGCCTCATAAATCAGTCAAAATTCACGTCCCCACTTTAATGTGGTACCTTTATCTCCTACTTGATAAATGTAACTGTCTTTCGGGTTTTCATTCTGTTTTTTTTCTCTTTTGAATTTCGGATGCTCCCCATTCTATTTTTGGGGAGATTCTTGTAGATTAGGAGGGGGCCATTTGGATTCATCATTCAAAACCCCGAGTTCTGTTTCCATTTCAGGAAGAATCTTCCCAAAAACAGAACCGAGGGTCACCCAAAAACAGAACACAAACAGAAAGGATTCTGTGCCATTTCGCACACCCCTACTTTTTAAAGCCATTATAGACAGAGAGTAATCCATAGTTATTTTATTTTCTGCTGAGTAATGCATTGCCTTTTTGCTGCTTGATTAGATAAAGGAAATATTGGTGTATGGCAAGAGGGGGCAAAATGTGGCCCACCATTAGTTCAGGTTGGTCTGGTGAAGAATTCTGTAAGTTACAGCTTTCTTAATCTTCCTGTAAATAACCCATCTATTGGGAATAACTGAGAGACTGTGACTACAAGGGTGGGTCAATAAGTCCGTGACTTTTTTAATTTCCCGCCTCTTAACTGAAAGGGCAACACTGCTCCTGTCAACAGGCATCTATTAGTTGACTCCTGTCAAAATTTGAACAAGCTGCGTCATTTAGTTTGTGTTTGACAGCCATTGATAACAGACTACCGCGTGATCTGAGGAGAAAATGGGGGGGGGAAAGTGAATTTCGTGCGCTCATTAAGCATTATTGTTTTGCAGAAAAAAACATCACTCAAAACAAGGCTAAGCTTGATAAATACTATGGGGACTCTGCACCATCAATTTCAATGGTAAAAAATTGGTTTACTGAATATCATTGTGGCCATACAAGCACTGAAGATGCCAAATGTTCTGGATGCCCAGTTGAGGTCTCTACACCTGAAACAATTGAAAAAATTCACAATATGGTGTTGGCCGATCAGAGATTGAAAGTGTGAGAGAATGTGGAAGCCATAGGCATCTCACATGTCTCAGTTGGAGCATGAACGATGATAAACTATTCATCTACATGACCACGGCGGCTAGAATCGTCTACGCAACATCCTGGAAACAAAAGTCAAGACCTCATAAAGAAGATTGGTTGGAAAAAATCCTAGATATAATGAATATGGACAAGCTAACATCTCTGATCATGAAATCACAGAACAAATGCAGTAAGATGACAGATTGGTCTTTAATGAAGAATTGGGCAAAAGACAATGGAATTAAAATAATGATTTAAATATGAAACAGACCCACCGCCAAGGGAAAGAAGAGAGAACACACATGACTGGAGAAATAAGAGACAATATATTAATGTCTTAACCTACTATCCGGAGATATGGAAGAAACATCCCCCCCACCTATCTTCCCCCTCCCCTTCCCCCCTTGTCCCCCCCCTTTTCTTTCCCTACTCCTTTCTCTTTCTTTCCTACTATCCGATACCCTAAATTGTTCCACCACTTTTATTGTTATTTGAAAAACCCTAATTAAAAAAAATATATATAGTAGTTTCAATTTTAAATGATCACTTGGGTATGAGAAAGCTTTCCGCAAGATGGGATCAGAACAATGCAAGGGTGCACACAATGCAAGGGTGCACACACGTACAGTTTCCATGGCAACAATCCATGAATTGGGATATGAATTGCTCCCTTATCCACCCTATTCTCCGGATTTAGCCCCGAGTGACTATTTCTTGTTTCCAAACCTGAAGAAATGGCTCGGCAGAAAGAGATTTTATTCCAAAGATGAAATCATCTCACAAACAAATACCTTTTTTGATGACCTCGACAAATCTTATTTTTTGGGAGGGATAAAAAAAAATTGGAGAAACGTCAGACAAAGTGTATAGGGCCCAAAGCAGACTAGGTTGAAAAATAAAATGATTTTTTATCCAAAAACCTGTGTTTCATTCAAAACGTCACTGACTTATTGACCCGCCCTCGTAAATAATATAGATCCTGGAAAATTCAGTAGGCAAAAATGTTGTTTAAAAAAGATCTTTCGCATGCATATTTATTTTGTGTAGATTTAATGCCACAAATAATGCCTGTGTTAGTTGGAAACAGCAGTCTAAAAGGGATTTCTCTTATCAGCAAAGCAGCTGCGTCAGGACAAGAGCTACTCTGGTAAAACAAGATTCAAAAAATAGATGGTTTATAGAAAACCACCACTTCTGGGAGAAATTTTTCTCCTTTCTAAATTGAAGAAGCACAGTCATTCTTCCTGACCGTATTTCCCGCTGAGTCAATTTATCAGGCAGATGACAGACCTAAAATGGAGTAAAGCTACTAAAGAAAACGCAATTGCAACGTTCCTTAAATTCTTGAGTAAAGAGAGAGAGAGAAAGAGGAGGAGGAAGGAAGTATCTTTTTCAGCTTCTACAAGAATTTCTTAATGAAAATCTCTAGATTTTTTGCAGCTAGAAGATGCGTGTCATTTTGCCTGTGAGATGGGGCACTCAGGCCTTTTGAAAACGATACGACCATTTAATTTACAAATGAAATTCAAAGTCATGATAGATAAATGGCGAACGCCACAGAGCCCATAGGTTTTAGCCAATTAGCAACGATTTTCCTCCACCGCAAACAACGAAGCCTAAATAAATTTGTCGCAGGCTTAATCACACTGTAATTGGGAAGTCAGACATTGAGTTAGCAAAAGATTCATAACAGCCTGGATACAATGATGATGAATTAACAAGAATAATTAGGGACTGATTTTTATGTAGTGCATATAAATAGCCAACGTATCTCTTCTCGGGATACACAATATTTTATTTTATAGAAGTCAAGGATGCCAAATAATTACTTTTTAAGTTGTAATTCTGCCTTGCTGGTAATAAAACTAATATTTTAAGAAAGGGGAATTGGTAGAGGGAAGGTTTAAATGTATAACAATAATAATAATAACTTCACTATCATGTTAAAAAACCGAGTATGGATTGCCGATGTTGCAATCCCAGGCGACGGCAGGATTGAAGAGAAACAACTGGAAAAGCTGACACAATATGAAGACTTAAAGATTTAACTGCAAAGACTCTGCCACAAGCCAGTAAAGGTGATCCTAGTGGTGATCGGCACACTGGGTGCAGTGCCTTGGCCTGCACTTAAACACAATCGGCGCTGACAAAATTACCATTTGCCAGCTGCAAAAGGCCACCCTACTTGGAACTGCACGCATATTCGCCAATACATCCTACAGTTCTAAACACTTGCAAAGTGTCTGACATGTGATTCAATACAACAGCCAGCTTAGTGATTTTTTTTGCTGTGTACTAATCTTGTTGTGTATTTAATTATTATTATTATTATCATCATCATCATCATTTTATTTTTGTATCCTGCCTCCATCTTCCTGGGGGGACTTGGGGTGGCTTACATGGGAACAAGCCCAAACAGACATAGATTAAAAATACAACGCAATAAAATTTATAAAACAACATCATAATAACATAAAACAACATCATAAAACAACCAATAGCCCGAGCAGTAATAAATACATTCCATATATTGAAGAGATTAAGTCAAAATTGGCCATAAATGGTATCAAACATTTTATATGGAAAAAAGTAAACCCATATATTAGATGTCCCTTATATCACACTAGCTGAACCCGGCACGCGATGCTGTGCCCTATGTAGGAGATGTGTGGAAGTGTGGGTATGTAAGGGTTGGAAATGATTTGACAATGTTTTTGTGTGTGTATATATGTGTATGTGTATGTGTGTATGTATTTGTGTGTGTATGTGTATGGATGTGTGTGTGTATGTTTGTGTGTGTGTGGCTGTGTATGTATGTGTATGTATGTGTGTGTATGTATCTGTCTGTGTGTCTGTGTATGTATGTGTGTGTTTATGTGTATGTATGTGTGTGTATGTACACTTCCCCTCTCTCTGTCTGATTCCCCCCTTTTCTCTCTCCCCTCCCCCTCTCTCTCTGTCTCACTCTCCCTCCTCTCTCCCCCTCTTTCTCTCGCTGACTGATTCCCCCTTCTCTTTGTTCGCCCCCTCTTTCTCTCTGTGTCACTCCCCCCTCTCCCTCCCCGTCTCTCTCTCTGTCTCACTCCCCCCTCTCTCTCTTCCCCCCTCTCTCTCAGGCCTCCCCTCTGTCTCTCTCATTCCCTCTCTGTCGCCCAATAAGGGGCGGGGCGGGAGGCTTACCTTCCCTTTCAGGCGTGGCCGCTGGAACCTTCTTTCAGGCGTGGGGACACGGGGACACGGCAGAGGGCGGATCGCCGATCTCCGGGCCTGCCTCCCGCCCTGCCGCGCATGGCCAGCGTCGTACGCGGCCCGCCTCTTTTTGGCTGTGCTGGGTGGCGTCAGGCCCCTTTTGGGAAGTCCCGCCTTTCAGACTACACTTCCCAGAAGGCCCCGCATGGCCACTTCCGGTTTATGCAGATGTTTCTGGGAAGTGTAGTGCGGCGCCGCAGAGCTGCTCTGGGACCGGGACGTGCGGGCACGGGCGAGGATGGCGAGGAGGCAGTTAGGGCGCCGCTGGTGTGGCTGCGAAGGTCCCGGTGAGTGGGGAGAGAGGGTGACGGGATGGGTTGGGGGGTTAGGAGGGGGGTCGGAGTGCGCCTGCGTGATTTCTCTCCCTCTTTCCAGCGCTCCCGGCCAGCGCTGAACGGGTGGCATTGGGGGTTTGGGGGGGGCTGTTTTTTGGGGTTGCAAGGTAGGGAGGTGGGTTTTTTGTGCTATGTATGTACCTCGTGGTCTGAGGGAATGTGTTTCGTGGGATTTGTGTTAGTGGGGTGTATAGTTTGGCCGTGCATAACGGACAACCCACGACAACTTGATTTTTATATATATAGATTTTAGATGAATCCTGACATTTGAAATGCTGGGTAATGGAAATTAATAAATAGGCTCTAATCACTATGTATACCCAAAACAATTCAATAAACTGTTACTTGTATGCTATTTATTTATCGTGTCAGTAGTGAATTGAGGGTACAGTTATAATGTATTTAAAAACACAAACAAAGTTAAAACGTTGGCATTATACTAAATGTCCTTTGAGCAGAAGCTGGCCACTTGGAGTGCCTCTGGTGTTGCTGTGCAAAGGTCCTCCATTGTGCATGTGGCAGGGCTCTGGTTGCATTGTAGTAGGTGGTCTGTGATTTGCTCTCCTCCACACTTGCATATCGTAGCCTCCACTTTGCAGCCCCATTTCTTAGGGTTGGCTCTGCATCTCGTGGTGCCAGAGCGCAGTCTGTTCAGCGCCTTCCAAGTTACCCAGTCTTCTGTGTGCCCAGGAGAGGGTTTCTCATCTGGTATCAGCTATGGTTTGAGGTTCCGCATTTTAGCCTGCCACTTCTGGACTCTCACTTGCTGAGGTGTTCCTGTGAGTATCCTTGTAGATCTTAGAAAGCTATTTCTTGGTTTAAGGTGTTGGCATGCTGGCTGATATCCTAACAGAGGACGGGTCAGAGATGTCACTGCTTTGGTCCTTTCATTACAGGCTGTTACTTCTCAACTGATGGTGCAATGCAGGCTAGATGGTATAATTTCTCCAGTGGTGTAGGGCGTAGACATCCTGTGATAATGTAGCATGTCTCGTTAAGAGCAACATCCACATTTTTAATGTGGTAAGATGTATTCTACACTGGGCATGCATATTCAGCAGCAGAGTAGCAAAGCGCAAGGGCAGGTGTCTTCACTGCGTCTGGTTGTGATCCCCAAATGGTACCAGTCAGCTTTCCTATGATATTATTTCTAACACCCACTTTTTGCTTGATAGTCAAGCAGTCCTTGTAAATCAGAGAACTGTTCAGGGTAACTCCCAGATGTTTGTGCGTGCTGCAATGCTTAAGTGGGATTCCTCCCCAAGTAATTCTCAGAGCCCAAGATGCTTGTCTGTTCATAAGGTGAAAAGCACACTTCTGTGTTTTAGTTGGATTAGATGCATTAGGAATCAGATGGTTCATGGGCGAATACATATAATAATGAGGCCTGGGTAGGTTCGTCGGAATGCTCGTAAAATCGGAATGAATTCGGATTAAAATCACCTTTGAAGCGGTTTTGAAGCGATGTAAGGAACCCGGAAGTGAATTTGCCAATTTAAAGCTGCTACTGCCATTTTCAGAAAGGAATTCGCATTAGATTCCCGCCCCTCATGAAGTTTTCCCCCCTCATTGGCTGGAGGAACCAGCTGTAGAGATTGCAAAAGGTCCTGTAGTTTTACTGTAGTTTAAAAATCACGGAGAGTGGCAATGCGATGCAAAGAGGGATGAGGTGGGTGTGGCTAAGCACTGCTATTCTTGAAGGCCATGCCTCCAGAAGGCCACCGTAGAGATTGCAAAGGTCCTGTAGTTTAACAGTGGCGATGCAAAGAGGGATGAGGTGGGCGAGGCTAAACACCGCCACACACGCCCCCAGATTGCAAAAGGTCCTGCTGTTAAACTAAATATAAATATATAATAAACTGAACCAACAGGTCTCAGGTTCGAATCTGGAGAGAGCGCGGATGAGCTCCCTCTATCAGCTCCAGCTCCTCATGCGAGGACATGAGAGAAGCCTCCTATAAGGATGGTAAAAACATCAAAACATCCAGGTGTCCCCTAAGCAACGTCCTTGCAGACAGCCAAATTTCTCACACCAGAAGTGACCTGCAGTTTCTAAATAAAAAACCCAAACGAACAAAAAGCAACTATGTATATACAAAACAATTCAGTAAACTGTCATTTGTATGCTTATACCAAGAGATAACGTGTTTTACCACTCTTCTACATCTGATTTAAAAGAAATAGGGAAACTTTCCATTCATGAAATTGATCGGTAGGAGTTTTACAAACCTCTTAGAATGGCTCCACTTTTAAAATATTGTCATTATGAAACATCGCATTATATAGTTGTATTAAGAAATTATATTAAAAAGAATACATACAACTAAAACTTAAGTAAATAGTGAACAAGTTATTATGAAAACTTCTTTTAAAAAGTACGTATTAATGGCACATTACTTAACTACTGCTAACAGTGTGGGTTGAATCTAGACATGTCTAAAGTAGTCTCATTGAAAACCGTAGGGGTGCTAGTAACTCAGGCCTAATGTCAATTCCATTGATTAAACAGATCTAAGTCTAGATAACTCTTAATTCAGCTCTATGTAGTTTAAATATATGTCACTTCTCTTTAAAATAATAATTATTATATCTACACTATAAGAAGAAAGAGAGAGACCATGCCCACAATTTGGGATAAAGATCTGGGTGGGTATATTTTAATCTATATTCTAGAGCACAAAATCAAGCATAAAAATAAGTCCAATTAATGTCTGCTGCCTCAGTAAATTGGTTTATTACAAATTGTCCCCTGCAGGTTTCTGCAAATGAAGTAGCTCCGTTCAGATCAAATTAGACACAGCTAATCAATTAAAAGCAAACTAGTCTGAATCTTCAGATGATAATTAAGAATTAGAGGCTATACTAAAGACTTGGACGTATATGTATTCAATTTCATTTTTCAACTACTTAAAGTCTACAAGAACATATAAAACAAACCTGATGGGATTTCAAAATTTATAAAGAGACTATCCTATTTCAAAATAAACATATAGATATTATGCTGGTACATAGGTTGGGCAGGGGGCGGAAGTGATGCTTTTGTATGGGGATATTTCCTCAAAACCTAATGCTGGAGGTTCGTGTGTGTTCTCTCTCATTGGCCCCTTCTACACAGCTGTATAAAACCCACATTATCAGCTTTGAACTGGATTGTATGGCAGTGTAGACTAAGGGCCCTTCCACACAGCCCTGTGTTCCAGAATATCAAGGCAGAAAAACCCACATTATCTGAGTGGACTCAGGTAACCAGTTGAAAGTAGATATTGTGGGATTTTCTGCCTTGATATTCTGGGATATAGGGCTGTGTGGAAGGACCCTAAAATAATCCAGTTCCAAGTAGGTAATGTGGAGTTTCTGCTTTGATAACCTGGATTATCTGGAAGTGTAGAAGGGGATCATTGTTTCCCAGGTTTGTTCTTCCCAGAAATATGGGTTATTTGACTCTACAGTTGTCTGGATGCAGCATCCATCATTCTTAGAACAATAACTAAGGGTCCTTCCACACAGCCATATAACCCAGAATATCAAGGCAGATAATCCACAATATCTGCTTTGAACTGGGTTATCTCAGTCCACATATAAACCAGTTCAAAGCAGATAACGCGGGATTTTATACAGCTGTGTGGAAGGGGCCTTTGTCTCTGGAACAGCAGAAAACAAGCTTGCTCCTCCTTGATATGTTATCCTTTCAAATACAGTTAAGCACCCCTTATTCAGGATACAAAATAGTAGAAAATTGTCCAAACGAAGGGTTGAGATAGAGACTTCTTTGTTTTTGATAGTTTAGTGCAGGTCTGGATATACACTACCCTATATCCTGGGATCTGATCCCAGATTATCTGTTTATCCCAGATTATCTGGCAGTGCAGACTCTGCTGTAAACTGCCTCGAGTCCCCTTTGGGTTGAGAAGGGCGGGATATAAATATAGTAAATAAATACATAAATATAATCCAGTTTCGAAGCTGATAATCTTGGATCAGATCCTGGGATGTAGTGCAGTGTTGATCCAGCCTTTGTTTCATGTTAATAATGATTGCAAATTACTTTCAGGCTATGTGTGTAAGGTGTATATAAATGAATTTCACTTAATGTTGCATTTCCAAGATATCTCCTTATGTACTTATATGCAAATACAAGTATTCCAAAATGGGGGGGGGGAGTCCAAAATCAAAAGCACTTCAACCTGTATTTAAACATAGCTATCAGATCACCTCTTAACCCTTTCTTCTCTGGACTAAATATATCCAACTCCTTAAGCCACACCTCATAGGGCATTATTTCCGGATCTTTGCCATTTCTCAGGACACATTTCAGCTTGCCAATATTCTTCTTCAATTATGGCCCCAGAACTGGAGGTCTGGTCAAAGTAGAGCATAGTGGTACTATTACCTTCTTTGAACTGTACTCCTATTTGTTGTTGAAGGCTTTCATGACTGGAATCACTGGGTTTCTATGAGTTTTCTGGCCTTATGGCCATGTTCCAGAAGCATTCTCTCCTGACGTTTCATCCACATCTATGGCAGGCACCCTCAGAGGTTGTGAAGTCTGTTGGAAACTAGACAAGTGAGGTTCATGAAAACAAATACTGAAACTTCCAAGGTAAGCCTCCAAAATTTGAACAAGAATCAGACAAGGCACTTAGCACAGGAATCTATCCAAGGCAAGGCTTCCAAGGACCTGGGACAACGTCTTTACTCAATTCCAATGTTGCTTCATCTGGCTACAGATTCTGTACTTGATACTTTTATCCCCCAATCTACTCTATATCCCAAGCGGCCAGGAATAGATTTCCTTTCAGCCTTGACTCTGTTATCAATCTCTCTCACAATCTGGCACAGCACCTGAGAGCTTGGTTATTTTGTCTGTGCTGACTGAAAGCATTTCTCCTATCTACTAGCTCAGGGCTGTCCAACCGGCGGCCCGGGGGGCCGTACACGGCCCCCGAACCCCTTCCCTACGGCCCCCTAACCCCCTGCAAGACATCAGGGGTTTTTTTTGGGGGGAAAATTGGAAAAAAATTCCAAAAAATTTCGTCCTCGGGGCGAGGAGGGGCAGGGCCGGCACGAGTGAGGAGGAGGCGGAGGGAAGCCACGTCAGATGCCCTAGGGGCGGGACTTCCCCTGCCTGTTTCTTGCTCACGCAGGGCCGCTCGCGGGCTTGCGTGCCAGGGCGGATCGGCGAGCCCTCCGCCGTCTCCCTAGCTCTTGCAGCGGCCGTGCATGAAGGAAGGTAAGCCCGCGGCTGCTGCAAGAGCTCGGGAGACAGCGGAGGGCGGCTCGCCGATCCCCGGCCCGCCTCCCGCCCTGGCGCACATGCCCGGCATCTTGCGTGACCCGCCCCTTTTCGGCGCTTGACGTCACCCCGCCAAAAAGGGGCGGGTCACGCAAGATGCAGGGCATGCGCGCCAGGGTAGAAGGGGGCCGGGGATCGGGCGAGCCGCCTCCGCCGTGACCCTAGCTCTTGCAGCGGCCGCGCCTGAAGGAAGGGAGGCGGCGGAGGGCGGCTCGCCGATCCCGCCCTGGCGCGCAAGCTCGGTCTCTTGTGCGACCCACCCCTTTCGGGCGGGGCTGGGTGACGCCAGGCGTGGCGCCTGACGTCACCCGCCGAAAAGGGCCGGGCCAAGAGGACGCTGGGCATGCGCGCCAGGGCAGGAGCGGCCTCGCCCCGTGAGCGGCCCCGCCCCCACTGCGGCCACACCTCGCAGCGGCCACGCCCTCCGCTCCAGCCCCCAAGGTGAGCAGTCACCTGAATTCCGGCCCTTGGGCCCGAAGAAATTGGACAGCCCTGTACTAGCTCATTAATTTCTGCAGCTGACCCAGGTACCTAGCTTTTCTCAGGCTCAAAGTCTTGGGAATTCTTTGGTAGCAATTCAGCCCTAGGGAACATTCCCAAATCCTTGAGGAACATTCTCATCAGAAAAATCACTTTGAACAGGACTCTCATTGTCATGCTCTGCATCTAGAGTAACCTCATCATTAGAAACATGATTAGAAACATGAACCTCATTGTCACTCCCAACATCCAGAGTACCCTGATCATTAGACACAATCACAGGCTGAACTCCAACACTGGGCTAAAGCGGCCCAGCAGGAAGTGCCCAGATGCAGAAGAGGAGCGTGAAAATTACAGAAGGAGGGAGGATGCTTCCACTTCTGTTCCTGTCTCTTTCCCCCCTTTCCTCCCTCCTCTCCCTCCTCCCCGTCTTGCTTTTTTCAATTATTGGGAATGGAGAAGTTTTCTTTTAATTAAAGGGGAAATGCTGGAGGGAAAGGGGAGGATCGGATAAGAGCATCAGATAAGACAGAATGTCGGATAAGCAAAGGTTGGATAAGTGAGACTCTACTATACTTCTGGAACTTACACATGTAGAGTGCTTTGAGTTACTCTTCACAATCACAAATCATATAAAGGGGAATCCAAACATTTGGTTGCATCAAAATATTTCCAAAGCAGGAGGTTAGAGTTTTATTTATTATTTATTTATTAAGTTCGGCTTAATATACCGCTCTCTCTGGCGCCCAGAGCGGTTCACAAAATTAGTGCAAATAAAACAAGTAATACATAAAATACAGTAAAACAGTTAAAACACCCGAATTAAAACATATCACTAGCCAATAGCAATAGTTGGCAATAGCATGCCAACAGTGAACCCACAAGTGCAGATAATGCAGATAGTACAGATGGTGGCAGTTGGCTATGGGCCGAATGCCTGCCTAAATAGCCATGTTTTACTGCTCTGCGGAACGGCAAGAGGACCCGGATAGCCCCGAGAGCAGACGCGCTGCAGCGTTCTGCACCAGCTTAAGCTTCCGGATTGCCGACAAGGGTAGGCCAATGTACAGCGCATTACAGTAATCGAGCCTCGAGATGACTGTGGCTTGGATCACCGTGGCCAGGTCGCAACGGGAGAGGTAAGGAGCCAGACGTTTTGCCTGACGTAGATGAAAGAAGGCTGTCTTGCAGGCGCAGGCAATCTGCTCCTCCATAAACAGCTGGGCGCCCAGCCGGACCCCAAACTTTTACCGACGGTTGCGGATGAAGAGCCGCACCGTCAAACGTCGGCAACTGGGTCTCTTCCCCCTCCGGGCGGCCCAGCCACAAGATCTCCGTCTTTGCCGGGTTCACCTTCAACTTACTGGCTCGCAGCCATCCAGTAACGGCCTCCAGGCAGAGATGGAAATTATCGGGTACAGAGACCACCCCGGGGTCCATCCTCAGAATGAGCTGGGTATCATCAGCGTACTGATGGCACTCCAGCCCAAAACTCCGCACCAGTTGGGCGAGTGGTCGCATATAGATGTTAAATAACAGCGGGAGAGGATAGCCCCTGAGGGACCCCACAACATAAGGGGAACCTCGGAGGCCACCCCTCCCCACTTCACTCGCTGCCGGCGGTTTTGAGGAAGGAGGACAGCCAGTTGAGGGCTGTCCTTCACTCCCGCCACCGCCAGGCGGTGTGTCAAGAGTTGGTAATCGACAGTATCAAACGCTGCCGTGAGGTCCAATAACACGAGCAGCGCCGATCCGCCTCGGTCCAAATGGCAGCGGAGTAGGTCTGTGATGGAGACCAGTTCATGGGCAATGTATCATATCTTAAAATCAGGTTACATTTCTATTATGAAACATACAGAATGATTACCTTCCCAGACTGCCAGACTGGAGATTTACTTTCCTTTTTGGAAACTTCATTTTATTTTTACAAGAGACTTGAAAGAAAATGTCTTTGAGGGCTCTATTTTCATCCTGCTCTGGCACTAAATATAATTCCTTCATATTAAACCTTTTGGTGAGGCAGACAGTGCTGTGTCATCTGTTCTGATGCGCTGAAATTGAAAGGATTAATTGCAAATGGCTGTGTCTCTGGGGAGCTCTTGTCGGATAAGTATGCTGCCTCTGTCATGTTTTTGGTGACAGGAAAGCTCTTATTGCCTTCTCTTTCCTTTCCGTCTGCTCCCCACCTTCAAATGTGTTTGCAATAGTTAGCAACACAGCTTGGAGAAGTTTCTTTTCCTGGCTGGGAATCCTGGGATTCGTAGTCTAAAAGTAATTCTCCCAGGCTCTGAGTAGGAGCAAAAGCATAGAGGAGCATCCTTCTACTGATCAATGAACTATCTAGTCCAGCACTGAATGATGGCATCTTCTAGGGCAGAGCTTTCCAAACTGTGTGTCACGACACATTAGTGTAGTTGAGCCAGGAAGCCCCTAACCCAAAAAAGAACCAACTGCAGAGAGTCCCCAGTATTCCTTTTGGCCCATGGCCTAAGTTGCACCAGTACCAGACTCCTTTTCCCCCCTTCCCTTCTGCCTCACTCAGTTCCATACATCACACTGCACCAACTTCGTCCCTCCCAGTAAACCCGGCCACCATTACCTCCCATCTCCACATTTGCAACACTTCATACAGCACATAGTATGGAAGACATTTTGGCCACACGTTACAAAACAATAAATAAACACTCTGCCATTTCTCCCATCGTTTCCTCTTCTCTCTTCTCTCTCCCTATCCTTTCTCCGGCCTGGGGAAGCATATCCCAGCTCAAAACGACAGCTTTTGGGGCAGTTCGGCCCAAAGAGATCTCTTCAGGGGTGGGTGGGTGATGGGCAGAGATTGATGCCAAAAAGAAGATCTAGTTCTCCCAAGTACTGTGCCTCTATTTGCCTTTTTCTGATTGTTTTTCTTCTCCTGGACTGCTCCTGACGCTTCTCCCTGGCTGATTGAGCCAAGAAGCCTCGCTATTCATCATGGACCCCCCTGCTCTGGGAAAGATAGTTTCATCAAGGACCCTGAAGCGAACTCAAGATCCCTTCCTGGCTGGAAGCAGCCAGAGAGCCAAAAATACATCTATGGGCTTTTGAGGGGTTTTGAACCTGCAGCCCAAGCCTTTGCAGGCTGGGATACGTAGTTCGCCCAAGGACACGGATCATAGACTCATTTCTGTACCCCTGTATCCCTGTACATACAGTGTGGCTTCATAAGTTTTCCCTTTGACTCCTTGTAACCCTTCCCTTCCCCTCCTTGCCCTTGGTTAAGAAAGATTGCCTTGAGGGTGTTTACTATGTTTGTCAAGAGGAAAGGCAGCTGAACCCTGTTCCCAAAACCTTTATTGACCACCATTTCATATTGCATGCGTTGCCCGGTCAGAGTCTTGTTATGGAAATTGAACTCTTGTTTCAACTCCACGTCTACCGGATCCGGAGGCAGCTTCGCCGGTCTGAGTCGTCAAGCTTAGCTTGCCTTTGGAACCTGGACAATGAAAGTTTGTTCTTCACAGCGGGTGTCACAGCTGGCTTCGAACCCAGGTGTGCCCC